>RCUC01151866.1:0-27221 GCA_003697995.1 Taxidea taxus jeffersonii | reverse complement strand
TATAAGAGTTCAACACCATGCATACTTTGCAGCTGGGCATGCTAAGTTTGTGTGTACACTCTTCCTTGTGCCCAGAGACACGACCAGGACCCCTGGACTTCAGGCCAGCAGCCATGGCCCTAGACTTAGACTCTAAGTAAATTCGTATTTCTCCTCAGGCCAGGCATAGACTGTTTCTCAGAGACGATCTATCTAATGCCTAATGGTGTGAAAGCAGATGAACTAGAGGACAAAAGGAAGTCCTCCGGGTGTCTCCGGGGCCATCTTGAGTACCTTGAAGTAAATGGTGTTGACCAGCACCAGGACCGTGAGCTCGTTGATGGCGTCCTCAGGCACAACATCAGTGATACGCCCTTCGGTCTTATTGGCTACCCATTTGTTGATGATCATTCTGGACTGCTCTGCATTTTCCTGAGGAGAACAGGAAACAAAACTACCCACCTGTGCTTTCAGTGGGCTTCTCCACTTCCCCACACAGCATTTCATTTTGTTCACCAGCCCTTTGCCCTTTCCCACCATTTCCCACTCTAACCCAGATTGGGGAGAAATTACATATCTAGTATAATGCCATGAATCTTCCAGATGGTTAGTAAATATTCACAGAAGAAAGAAAAGCAGAAATAAAGGAACAGAAAAGAAAACAGTCTGGGGAAAAAGAAAACAAAATACTATTTTTCTGACATGTCCAGAAGCTAATGAGTTATGCAGGGGTGAGGGGCAGGAAGGATGCCCTTATGTGGTAAAAAAAAAAAAATTTTTTTGGAGAAATGCTGAATGAATAAAGCCATAGACTTCTTTGTTGCAGGACTCCACTGCCTCATGAATCTCCGAAAGGTGATTACAACAGGCAGCATACACCAACTTTATTTGACCCTGGTAATTTTTTAAAATTTTTTAAATTTTATTTATTTGACAGAGAGAGAGATCATAGGTAGGCAGAGAGGCAGGCAGAGAGAAAGGAGGAAGCAGGCTCCCTGCCAAGCAGAGAGCCCGATGCAGGACTCCATCCCAGGACCGGGAGATCATGACCTGAGCCAAAGGAAGAGGCTTAACCCACCGAGCCACCCAGGTGCCCCGACCCGGGTAATTTTCTAAAAATTAAATAAGACTGGCATCTCCAGAGTCCTTTTTGGTCTTGGGGGATAACAGGAAGAATTTATTATTTATACAGCATTTTAAGAGCAGGCACCACAATGGTATCAAAAGATACCATTGATTTCTCAGGTTTTGAGCAAGCAGATATATTCCAAGGGCGCTGACTTCTAGGTACTCCCCACCCCCAAACTGCCTTCAACTAGCTTCCCACGTTCATTTGGATCCTGGATTCTGCTTCTCCACCTTCTCAACCTGAGTGGAGACCAAGAACTCTGAGGTCGGGGGGGGGGGGGGGGGGGCCGCGGGGGGGGGAGTGGGTTAAGCCTCTGGCTTGGACTCAGGTCACAATCTCAGGGTCCTGGGATCGAGCCCCGCATCGGGCTCTCTGCTCAGCGGGGAACCTGCTTCCTCCTCCCCCTCTGCCTGCCTCTTTGTCTACTTGTGATCTCTCTCTGTCAAATAAATAAATAAAATAAAATTAAAAAAAGAAAAAGAACTCTGAGGTTGGGGACATCTGCGACTCACCTTAAAGTTCAGGGGCTGGAGCTTGGCCCCGTACACCAGCTCACTGATGTCCTGATAGGTCTCATTGAAGACAAGCGACTTGTCCCCGAAAAGGCGGTTGGCCGCCACTAACTCGGAGGATTTGTTGGCTTTTCGATAGAGCCGGCAGTTCAGTTTGGCAAAGAAAAAGTGCACCTGGTCAGACGTCTTCTCAGAGATGGTATCAAACTTAAAAACCTGTGGAAGCCGAAAGAAAATGGTGGCGAAGCCTGGCTAAAGCGGTGGGGTCAGCCCCCGACCAGCAGCCACCCAACCTGTGACGTCGTTCAGGAGCAGCGCCCCGCCCCGAGGGGTACTCAGCTCACACCTGCTAAGTGGACACGAGGACAAAAGGGGAACACAGGGGGCGGAAGGAGAAAGGGGGACACCACCTAACGTCCCTCCCCAGCTCTGCGCAACACAGCTTCCCTTGGCGTCCAGCAAGGAGGCTGGGCAGAAAGGCTTCCCGCTGTACCTCCATCAGCTGCTTGAGGGTGTTGTCACAGGCCCCCAGCTTGGTCATAGCAAAAGCTGTGGAGATGCTCAGGGGCGACAGGAAAATGTTGTCCTTGTCATTCTTGGAGTCGGCCAAGTGCTTATAGAAGGCGGTGGCAAAGCGCGAATTGGCTCTGGACAGTTCCCAGACGCGCCGGTTGGTGGCCTCGGGGACCTTCTGCTCCGCGCCCTCCTCCTCCGCGGCCTTCTTCTCCGCCGCCCGGTAAATGCACAGGGGGTTCACCGGAATGTCCCGAGGCTTGGCTGTGCAGATGTCCTCCACGGGGCTCCAGTCACAGGTCACACAGCCCCAGAGCCCAGTGAGCAGCAAGGACAGAAGACATGCCCTCCTAGAGGGGGGCAGAAAGCGGAGTTAAGCTCGGCTGGGAGAACCCGGATCCCCGCTGCCCGGCCCAGCGGTGCCGCCGGAACGCGCAGGACTCCAGCCCCGGGGGTGCGGGCAGGAGGCGGGCCCGACGCAGCACCGTCGGGGGGCTGGGGGCAAGTGGATCCACCTGCCCGCACGCAGGTTGAAATTAAAATCAGCGATTGAAGCAACTGAGGGTCATAAAGCACCGCGGGCCCAAGGCGGGAGGAAAAACAAGGAGCGCGCAGCTGCGGCTGGGCGAGACGCGACCCACCCGCGGGGAAACCCGCAGCGCCCCCGGAGCGCCCCGCGCAGACCTAGGGCGGTAGGAGGGGCCGTTTACAGAAGCTGCTTAGGAAAGGCCTCCTGGATGTTAAAGAGCTAGGGATCTGGACTGATGCGGCAGAGATTCCAGTAATAGAACAGGGGTAAGAAGGGATGAACAGGGTGAAGCCCCACCTAAGTGCCCAGGCCTCTCCGGGCCTCCAGCTCCAGCCCTACCTCCCCACGGAGCTGCAGACCCATTGTATGCCACATAATTCCACCTGCACCGCCTGAAGATTCCTTAGCGAAATGCCACCAGATTGTCCTGGTAAGCCCCCCCCCCCCACCTCTCTTCCTCCTCCTCGGTCCTCCAGCTCAGCAAGTGAGAGCCTCAAGTCGGAAACCGGGGCGTTTTCTCCTTACCCCCTTTCCTCACTTTCACCCCCATTAGACCCTGGATTCAAAGAACTCTGCATCCTGCTCTCCCCGCCTTAGTGCAGGCCCTCATCACTCCTCTGCCTGGATAGTTGAATGCTTCCAACAGGGGTTTACTAAAAGCCAAAGAAATTAATCTTACTTTTAAAAAAATGAGATCATTGGGACGCCTGGGTGGCTCAGTGGGTTAAGCAGCTGCCTTCAGCTCAGGTCATGATCCCAGAGTCCCGGGATCGGGTCCTACATCGGGCTCCTTGCTCGGTGGGGAGCCTGCTTCTCTCTCTGCCTCTGCCTGCCACTCTGCCTGCTTGTGTGCTCACGCTCTCTCTCTCTCCCTCTGACAAATAAATAAATAAAATCTTAGAAAAAAAATTTAAAAAATGAGATCATGCTACTGGCATATTAGGAGAATTGGAACACTGAGGCACACCAGGAAATAAACTGTTGTCATACTTTTGTACAAAGACAGGGTGGGCCGGGAGCGTCTTCTGGCTGACTTGGGAGTCTGTGTGGGTACCGAGGCTTCTCAGTCTCCCCTGACAGAAAAGGACTCGCTGAGGTGTTGGGCTGGCTGGAGGCTGGGGGCGGCTGAGGGGTCCTTGGCTCCTTGTGTGAGGTGAGGTCAGCTCTGCAGCCCTTTAAGAAGAGAGGCACAGGGTGGGAGAGAAGCAGAGGCAGTTGGGGAGATAGAAAAGGCAGGGTGAAGAAGCAGAGAGAGAGAGAGAACCTTGCTGTTCATTTCCCCATCTTGCTTGCCTTTGGTTTCCCTTTTTGCCCCTCAGCTACATCTGGAAATACAAGTGGAGGCTGAGGGGGATCTGGGAGTGCTGTTCTTCGGGAGAAGAAAAACCAAGATGGTGGTGCCACAGCCTCACTTGGAGCCTCCAAAAACAACCCAGGTCAAGAAGGGAATGTGTGCGGTATCGAGGTGGGGGGAGCTCACTGTGAGGTAAGTGAACAGGGCTGCTGTCCTTCAGTCAGAGGTCATTGAGGTCTTGGAGTAGGGGCAATTGAGTGAAAAGAGAAGCCAAAAGGGAGATAGGAGATCCTCACGGGTTAAATTTTCCCTCTTTTCAGTCGTGTGGCTGGCCTGGGAATTTGCGTTGGAGTTTCCCCTGGGCTACTGTGAGGGCTGGCACTGGCACGGAAGACATCCCCTTTGTTTCTTGGGCTGAGAGCCCAAGGTGTGGCTTACCCCAAGAGGGGGTGGGAGGGAGGGTGCTTGGAACGACGTCTTCCAAACACGTCTTTTATTGTTACCACGAAGGAGAGGGCCTGGTTTTCTCGAAGGTGTGGAGGCCATCCTCAGGAGAACTTCAAAGGTGAAAAACCCCAACGAGGGCATGCAAAAGAGAAAACTTGCCTCTCTTACCTTTTTCCAGTAGCTCCAGTTCCTATCCCACTGGAAAACATGGTTGCTAATCTTCCACCGGGCCGGGCGAGTGAAGATAGTGTGTTCTGAGGCAATCGCTCTGAAAACTGGTTCTTTCCTCTGAATCTGACTGAGGTTCCAGAAGCTAGGGTGGGGGAGGGAGCTGGTGACGAGGAGAAAACTGAGGTCAAAGGCTGATGACCGGCTTCCAGGGTTAAGCAAAGTGTAGAGCCCAGCATTGCTTAATTAGTCGAGAAGTTTTAAAGTTCAGTCAGGGCGAGGGAAGGCAAGGCCCACCTCTCTTTTTTTTTTTTTTTTAAGATTTTATTCATTTATTTGACAGAAAGACAGAGATCACAAGCAGGCAGAGAGGCAGGCAGAGAGAGAGAGGAAGGGAAGCAGGCTCCCTGACGAGCAGAGAGCCCGATGCGGGGCTCAATCCCAGGACCCTGGGATCATGACCTGAGCCGAAGGCAGCGGCTTTAACCCACTGAGCCACCCAGGCGCCCCAAGGCCCACCTCTCTTAGGCATATTCCCTCACTCTCTTCATTATCTTTAGAGAAGAGGAAAAGGAGGACGTGTTCTCAAATTCAAACCTGGTCAGAAAATGCCTGAGTGAGAACTTTATCTACAGGATTTTTTTTCTTGGTTAACCAAACCAGGAGATAGAAAATAGGTGAATATAACTAGTCAAGTTCAATGTCCAGAAATTTCTAACTTTCTCCCTGCTCAGTGCAATATGCTCTCTCTCTCTCTCTTTTTAAGATATATTTATTTGACAGAGAGATAGAGAGCACAAGTAGGCAGAGAAGCTGACTCCCCACTGAGCGGAGAGCCCGATATGGGGCTGGATCCCAGGATCCTGGGATCATGACCTGAGCTGAAGGCAGACTTTAACTGACTGAGCCACCCAGGTGCCTGCAGGATGCTCTCTGTGACAGCTCTCTTTCAGGAGAGAGAGAGAGTCCATAAAATCTAGTCAGAGAGGAGAGTATTCTGAAACAACTTACTACCTTCATTCAGTCTTCTAAGACCAATGTGTCCATGTGTCAGACCATGTGTCCCAGACCAGGACACACAAAGGAAAAAGTGATCCCACTGGGGGATTGGGAGACAAAGTATGAGGTAGATAAAAACGTACATGCTACTTTTGAGATATTTATTTTTTTAAAGATTTTATTTTTAAGTAATCTCTACATCCAACCCCAAACTCAGCCACCCTGAGATCAATACTCACCCTCTACTGGGGCGCCTGGGTCGCTCAGTGGGTTAAAGCCTCTGCCTTCGGCTCAGGTCATGGTCTCAGGGTCCTGGGATCGAGCCCCGCATCGGGCTCTCTGCTCGAAGGGAGCCTACTTCTTCCTCTCTCTCTCTCTGCCTGCCTCTCTGCCTACTTGTGATCTCTGTCAAATAAATAAAGAAAATATATTTTTAAAAAACGTATTAAAAAAAAAAGACTCACTCTCTACTGACTGAGCTGGCCAGGCACCCTTGAGCTACTTCTTTAAAAGCAAAGAAACCAAATCCTGTTTCTTGGTGTATATTGTTATTTTTACTTCTAGTTTTGGGGGGAGATTAAATGAATTCAAATTAATGGAGATAAAGGGTAGGTTTATTTATATTATCCGCTTCCTAAATAGCCAAACCCAGTATCCTAAGGATTGTTGCGACAGTATTCACAGGGTAAGTACGCCTCCTTCTGTGGGATTGAAGATTCTTCGAAAGTGGTACAGTCATAGGTATAATTCATATATTATATTTATTCATGTAATATATATTATTTTCTGTACTATTTAGGAGTAAGTTGCAGATAAAATGTCCCTTTATCCCTAAAGTGTGTGAAGTTCCTAAAAACCAGGACATGCCCTTACATGTCTATGGTACAGTGATCAAAGTCTGAAAAACTGACAATAATACAGGACTGTATTCAAATCTGTAAACTATTCTAAGTTTGCCAGTTGCCCCACTAATGTTCTTTACAGCAGTGGTTCTCAGACTTTTTGCCTTCAGGATCCCTTTGTAATCTTGCTAAATAATATCTAAGTATTATTAAAAGTTGTATATAAAAGTTTGACTTCATGCAGACATGAAGGAGTCCCAGGGACTTCTTGGGGCTCCTGGACCACACTTTGGGAAACACTGATTTAGTGCCCCCGTCCTGTTTTTTTTCCTTTTCTAGGATCACACATTACACTTAGCTGTCATGTCCCCCCAACTTTTTGTTTGTTTGCAGTCCAGAGGTCTTTTATATTTTCTACAGCTGCCATGCCATGAGCTCATGCGGAATGGGTTCCGTCGGCTCTGGCTCCTCTCAGTTGGTTCTCGTGTGCTTCTTTGGGTGGGACAGGCTGCTGCTTTGTTTGAGCCCTAGTATCTTTCTCTCTGGCTTCTTTTTCTGGAAAGAAAAAGAAAGGGAAAAAAGCCATCTCGGCACTAGAATGCTTAATATGCTCAACACACCCATCAATTCTCTTGGCAAGAATCTTGTCCTTAACTTGAAAACTAATGCCAACAGCATCCTGGGTAACATTGTTGACGTTTCCAGTTTTGTCATGTTAATACAGGTCATTCCTTTTAGCACAGTGCCCATCCCCTTGATGTCTACAATATCCTCTTTCTTGTGGATTTGCATGTATGTGGCCAAAGGAACAACCCCATGTTTCTCAAAAGACCTACAGTGGGTGGCTCTCCTCTTTCCCTTTGTGTTGGTCCTTTTAGCAAATTACTGGAAGATGGTAAATTCAGCTGAAAGGGTGTCATGTCTCTAGCATATTCTGGTTTGAAAACTTGCTCTCTTTTGTCATGCTTTAGGAGTAGAAAGCAGTTTTGTTTTGTTTTGTTTGTTTTTTCCTTTTCTTTTTTTTCCTCCAAGTAGGCTCCATGCTCAGTGTGGGGCTTGAACTCACGACCCTGAGACCAGAGTTGTATGCTTCATTGACTAAGCCGGCCAGGTGCTCCCAAGCCACTTATTTTTGAAGAGTGTCTCTCAATTTGAGTATATCTGAGGTTTCCTCAGGATTAGATTCAAGTTATACTTTTTTAAGGGCAAGCACTACAGAAGTAATATTGTATCCTTCTCAGTGGATCATATCAGGGGAGACATGATGTCCGTTTGTTCCATTAGCAGTGTGATGTCAGTAACTTTGGTCACTTGGTTAGCATGGTGTCTGCCAAGTTTTTTTCTCTGCTGTAAAATGTGCAATTTTCTCTCTCTCTCTTTTTTTTTTATTAAATATGTATCTTGTGGGCAGATACCTCGACAGTATGTAAATATGGTTTTTCATCAAACTTCACCTGCTAATTTTACCAACCCTCAATGATTCTTTTGCAAGACTTTTTAAAGATTTATTTATTTGACAGAGAGAGATCACAAGTAGGCAGAGAGGCAGGCAGAGAGAGAGAGGGAAGCAGGCTCCCTGCTGAGCAGAAAGCCCGATGCTGGACTCGATTCCAGGACCCCGAAATCATGACCTGAGCCGAAGGCAGCGGCTTAACCCACTGAGCCACCCAGGCGCCCTACAAGACTTTTTAAGCACTGTACTTTCCCAGTTATTTCTCATTTGAGTCCCTAAAAAGGGTTATCACTAAAAATATTAGAATTCAGAGAGATTAACTACGCTAGCATACTCTCTTGTTGGGCTGTGAGGAGATAGGCCCTTTTATCCACTGCTAATAGGAGGGCAGAATGCTGTAACTGCTTGAAGGGAAATTTGACAATACCAAAAATTACAAATGAATTTAGCCTTTGAGCTGGAAATCCACTTCAAGAAATGGTATCCCACAGCTCTGTCTGTATGGGTGTCAATGAGATTGCTGATCGTAACCCGATTTGTAGTAATAGCAGAAGATTACAGACAGCTTCCATCCAGAAGGGAGTAGCTAAATAAATAAACCAAGGTATGGGAAAACTATGCCACTGTCCCGAAGAATGAGGGTCCTTTCTCTGAACTGGTACGGAAAATCTCCAGGATGACTAGATAGGGAAAAAAGCAAGCTGCCCATCAGTGCTTGGTATGTATCACGGAGTAGAGAGGTTAAGGATGAGGACTAATTCTTCTGTCAGCTAAACCAGTGAGATATTATTATGCCCAGTTTATAGATGAGAAAACTGCCCTTCACAAGGCTTAAGAATGGGCCCCAGTTATTATAAAACTAGCAAAGCTGCGGTTCAGACCCCTTGTGCCTTTCTCACAGGTTTGGTGCTCCTGTACACAGCTATGCAGAAGATGTCGTCTCCGCAAGTTAAAACTCACAGCATCCAGCTGTTTTTCTGGGGGCAGGGTCTGTATGTCATCAGCTGGTTCTTCTCCAGATAGTCTCTATCAAGTTTGTCCACAAATCCTTCCAAATCCAGGGCCCTGGGGCCCAGAAATGAACCCAAGGATTGCCATTGTCTTTGGTCACACATTTTTTATTAGCAAGCATTGGTCTCTGATGAGCATTCCAAACGAGATTTTCAGCTGGTCTTTGGGAGTCTTTAACACCAGCCTAGTCTCTGGGTCTCATAGAGCCCTCCCCACCCACCCCCCATCTCGTCTCAGCCACCCTTGCCTTTGCACTGTCTAGTTTTTTGTGTTGTTTTTTTTTTAAGATTTTATGTATTCATTTGACAGACAGAGATCACAAGTAGGCAGAGAGAGGCAGGCAGAGAGAGGGGGAAGCAGACTCCCTGCTGAGCAGAGAGCCCGACACTGGGCTCGATCCCAGGACCCTGAGATCATGACCTGAGCCGAAGGCAGAGGATCAACCCACTGAGCCACCCAGGCGCCCCTGCACTGTCTAGTTTCTCATGATTCCAAATCCCTTTCTTCTTAGTTCATCTCAGACTGCTTCGATGAGGAAAGAGAGAAGGAGCGTCTGTGCTGGGCAAGCTAATGCGGGTCTCTCCCTGCCCCACACCACCAACCCACTCATCCCCAGACTCAGTTATTCTGTAGAGTTTTAAGAATGGTCTAGATTTAAAGACCTAAAAATGTGCTTAAATTGAATTTTTCATGGTAGCTTCTAATCATTTCTGAAATTGGGGGCAGACTCTATTTTTCTCTGAGTGGAAACAAGGTTGGAAGGAGCTGGGGGTTCTCTGTGCTCAGCTGTGTTAGGGGTAGGTTTGAGGGGCCACAGAGAGGAAAGAATATAGCATTCAGTCACCCTTTTTTTTTTTAAATTATTAATTGGTTTAAAATTTATTTACTTGAGAGGAAGAGCTTGACCGCACAGGAGAATGAGGGGAGGGTCGGAGGGAGAGGGGAGAGAGGCAGGCTCCCCGAGGGCCAGGCGGGGGAGTGGAGTCTGACATGGGGCTGCATCCTAGGAACTCAAGATCATGACCTGAGCTGATACCAAGTGAGCTGCTGAACGGGCTGAGCCAACCAGGTGCCCCACCCTCTCTTTTTAAAAAAATATTTCCTTCCAGTGAGTAATAAAGGTAAAAAATCCCTCTTTCCCTACTTGGCCTCTAGTCCCAGCAGCAGCTCCTGATCCTTGCTGTTCATTCCCTCATGTTCTGGGCTGTTCTGTTCTTTTCTCTGGCACCAAGAAGACCTTGGTGCAGTATAAACAGGAGAACTGAGCTCCTGCTGCTCGTTACTGAGTAACTCAAAGCTTAACTTTTCACGGAAATTTGGCAAAATATCCAACACACAAACTAGAGCCGTCTCCAGCTCTCCTCGGCTTCTGGCTTATGAGGTGGTTATGCTATTTTAACTGAGGTGAAATAAAGTTTATCAAAATAATCCTGCATTATTACTTGGCAGCTTTTCGGTAAGATTCTCAAAGCATCTCACTGGCATTTGTTAAAATTCTCACACAGGTTAGAAAGTCCAGCTTTAGTTTCAGGGACGGCAAGTCAAAGCCACAAATGTTTATTGAACATGCCCAGTGCACAGGCCACTGGACCTTCCACGTACCAGGTGCTTGATAAATATTTGTGTTTGAAGGAACCCCGGCTTTGGAGTAGTTTTGCTGACTTATTAGCAGAAAAATACTTTAAATCCCTCCTAAATGGAAAGTTGAGATTATTAAAAATGCTTATTTATCCAGAGGGACTGACGCCTTGTATGACCAGAAGTAGTGGGGAGGGCATTCTCGGGAGGCTGAGCAGGAGAGCGGCGCCTGGAGTCAAAGCTCACTGCCCTGTTTAGTCCAGGAAGGTGCAGGTGATGGAAGAGACGTGGAGAAGGGGGGAAGACAGCAGAGGTAGAGGGACGGGGGAGGTTATGTGGAGATAGAGGGGATGGCTTGGACAGACCTAGAAGCTGCTGGAAAGAACTCCTAGTGAAGCCAAGGCCGAGGGGGTGTGTTTGTTGAGTACCCGGTCAACCATGTGACTGGCACCTCTCACCCACCGCTGCCAAGGGAAGGCTGCTTAGCAAGTCTGTCCAAAGTCATACGAGCAGGGCGGGTGGGAATGAGGATCTAGGAATGAATGTGCCTTGGTAGCTTTTATCCCACCGGGACACCGGGTTGGATTCGGACCCCTTGCAGATGGCCAGTGCCGAAAACCAACAGATGCTGCTTGGGAATAGGTTGTTCAACTTTGAACAGACACGAGTTTTAGGAATCCTATCTTGTGTGCTTACCGAAGTCTGGCTAACCAGGGAGTGGTGCCAAAGGCAAACCCCTCAAGCTGCCCAGTGAGAGAAAGGGGGCTGGGGTCACACCCGCCATCCAGGACTCCTAGGACGAGTCAGTTTCCCTAGCTTGTCAGGATAACAAAGGGCCCACTCGGAGGAGGAGGACGAGCTTAGGGACTGAGGGAAACCAGAGGGTCCTGTAATCTAGATCATAATAGCCTGAACTCCTTAGACCTGAGAGGATAAGAAGATAAGCTGAGGTGACTGTAGGTCTTCCGGGGAACTGAGGATTTAGGAGAGCTTTGATATTGCAAAGGTAATTTTTTCACTTTAACCTGATGATGTAGGAAACGACCTGGTGCTTGGTGAAGGGAACCATGGGAGGCAGCTGACTTGGTGGTACGTGTTTGGGTGTTTAGTGATGCCAGTCATACTTACACCGTTTGTGGCCAAGTTGCAGCTCCGTTTCGCACGATCTCGGACGTTCTTCCCTCCTCTTCCTTCCCGCTGTCCTCGTGCTGACCAGCCCTCATTATTTCCTGGAAGTCCACTGAGGCAGATTCGTAAGTGGATTTTCGGCCCCAGGCCCTGTTCTCTTTCAAATCCCGATAATCCCACCTCACTCTGGTTTAAAACCCTTACTGATTTGAACCGCCAAAAGATAAAACTCGAACTCAGAACTATATACAAAGCTTTCCAAGGCTTGGCCTCCACCTGACTTTTCAAGCTGCCCCCAACTCCCTGAAGTTCATTACGAGGCCACATTCTTGCAGGACCCTGTATGCGCTCCAGGCTGGCAGGGTCGACTCTCCACCCTGTTCATCTTATAAACCCTTTCATACCTTTAAGAATCACCTCTTCAGAAGTAAAAGCCTCCCTGAATCACCTTGGTTCCCCAGCTCGATGCATTTTCCTTGAAGTAGTCTCCAGGTGATGCTAATTGTGTCTTACATCCCATTCGCTGCACGGAAGTCCCGCAGAAACTGGAACTTCCCACTTCTCAAATTGCTTTGCTGCTCACAGGTGTGGTGTGCAGGCAAGCAGGACTGCCAGCAGCTTGGGAGCACCTTAGATAATCCCAGGCCCCACTCCAGAGCTGCTGCAACAGTAAGGACACTTTAACAAGAGCACCAGGTGAGAAGTATGAACATTTCGTCTGAGACATACTGGCAAAGAAACTCCAATAAATGATCAGATCCCTTCATTGCTGGCTTGTAACCTTTCCTTGGAATCCCTTTACTTTCAGAATAAAATTGAAATACTTAAGCATCATCTGCACGCCTCTATGGTCCAGCTCTGCCTCATCTCATGCCACTGTCTCATTCCCTCTACTCTTGCCTCAAACACTGTGTGACACAGATTCTTCTTTCCAAACAATCATATTCCATAGAAACATATTGTTTTCTCTGACTAGCAGTCTCTCGTCTCCAAAATTACCTGCTGTTCTGTCCATTCTCTAAGTCTTACCTTCAACGCAGCTGCCTCAGGAAAGTCTTTGCTGCTCAGCCAAGCAAGGTGAAGTCTACTTTGTGTACATTCTCACAGCTCTGGCTCTTCTCTTTTGAAGACAGTTGTGGCTGGATAATTTTTTGGTAATTCTAGTGTTTTGTTGATGATTGTTACCTAACATATAATGTATTATTTGCTTCAGGGGTACGGGTCTGTGAATCATCAGCCTTACACACTTCACAGCACTCACCATAGCACACACCCTCCCCAGTGTCCATCACCAGCCACCCTATCCCTCCCACGCCCCTCGCCTCCAGCAACCCTCAATTTGTCTCCTGAGATTAAGAGTCTCTTATGGTTTGTCTTCCTCCCAGGGCCCATCTTATTTCATTTTGTCCCACCCTACCCCCCATGGCCCCCTGCCATGCCTCTCAAATTCCTCATGTCAGAGAGATCCTATGATAATTGTCTTTCTCTGATTGACTTATTTCACTTAGCATAATACCCTCTAGTTCCATCCATGTCATTGCAAATGGCAAGATTTGGGGTTTTATTGATGGCTGCATATTATTCCACTGTATATATATACCACATCTTCTTTATCCATTCATCTGTTGATGGACATCTATGTTCTTTCCATAGTTTGGCTGTGGTGGGCATTGATGTTATAAACACGTGGGTGCACGTGCCCCTTCGATCCCTATATTTGTTTTGTTTAAGATTTATTTATTTATTTATTTATTTGACAGACAGAGAACACAAGTAGGCAGAGAGGCAGGCAGAGAGAGAGAGAGAGGAGGAAACAGGCTTTCCTGCCTAGCAGAGAGCCTGATGTGGGGCTCGATCCCAAGACCCTGGGATCATGACCTGAGACAAAGGCAGAGGCTTTAACCCACTGAGCCACCCAGGTGCCCCCTACATTTGTATTTTTAGGGTAAATACCCACTAGTGCAATTGCTGGGTTGTAGGGTAGCTTTATTTTCCACTTTCTAAGGAATCTCCATACTGTTTTCCAGAGTGGTTGCACCAGCTTGCATTCCCACCAACAGTGTAGGAGGGTTCTCCTTTCTCTGCATCCTCGCCAACATCTGTCATTTCCTGACTTGTTCATTTTAGCCATTCTGAGTGGTGTGAGGTGGTATCTCACTGTGGTTTTGATTTGTATTTCCCTGATGCTGAGTGATGTTGAGCACTTTTTCACATGTCTGTTGGCCATTTGGATATCTTCTTTGGAGAAATGTCTGTTCATGTCTTCTAAGGATTTCTTGATTGGATTATTTGCTCTTTGGATGTTGAGTTTGATAAGCTCTTTATAGATTTTGGATACTAGCCCTTTATCCATCATTTGTGAATATCTTCTCCCATTCTGGCAGTTGTCTTTTGGTTTTGTTGACTATTTCCTTTCCTATGCAAAAGCTTTTTTTTTTTTTTTTAAGATTTTATTTATTTATTTGACAGAGATCACAAGTAGGCAGAGAGGCAGACAGAGAGAGAGGGAAGCAGGCTCCCTGCTGAGCAGAGAGCCCAATGTGGGGCTCGATCCCAGGACCCTGAGATCATGACCCGAGCCAAAAGCAGAGGCCTTAACCCACTGAGCCACCCAGGCACCCCAAAAGCTTTTGATCTTGATGAAGTCCCAATAGTTCATTTTTGCCCTTGTTTCCCTTGCCTTTGGTGATGTTTCTAGGAAGAAGTTGCTGTGGCTGAGGTCAAAGAGGTTATTGCCTGTGTTCTCAAGAATTTTGATGGATTCCTGTCTCATGTTGAGGTCTTTCAATCATGTTAAGTCTATTTTTGTGTGTGGTGTAAGGAATTGGTCCAGTTTCATTCTTCTGCATGTGGCTGTCCGATTTTCCTAACACCATTTGTTGAAGAGACTGCCTTTTTTCCACTGGACATTCTTTCCTGCTTTGTCAAAGATTAGTTGACCATAGAGTTGAGGGTCTATTTCTGGGCTCTCTATTCTGTTTCACTGAGCTATGTGTCTGTTTTTGTGCTAGTACCATACTGTCTTGATGATGACAGCTTTGTAATAGTGCTTGAAGTCTGGAATTGTGATGCCACCAACTTTGGTTTTCTTTTTCAACATTCCTCTGGCTATTCGGGGTCTTTTCTGGTTCCATATAAATTTTAGGATTATTTATTCCATTTCTTTGGAAAAAATGATGGTATTTTGATAGGGATTGCATTAAATGTGTAGATTGCTTTAGGTAGCATTGACATTTTCACAATATTTGTTCTTCCAATCCATGAGCATGGAACGTTTTCCCATTTCCTTGTGTCTTCCTCAGTTTCTTTCACGAGTACTTTATGATTTTCTGAGTACAGATTCTTTGCTTATTTGGTTAGGTTTATTCCTAGGTGTCTTATGGTTTGGGGTGCAATTGTAAATGGGATCGACTCCTTAATTTCTTTTTCTTCCTCTTGTTGGTGTATGGAAATGCAACTGATTTCTGTGCATTGATTTTATATCCTGACAATTCTTGTATGAGTTCTAGCAGTTTTGGAGTGGAGTCTTTTAGGTTTTCCACATAAAATATCATATCATCTACAAAGAGTGAGAGTTTAACTTGTTCTTTGATGCTTCCAATGCCTTTTATTTCTTTTTGTTGTCTGATTGATGAGGCTAGGACTTCTAGTACTATGTTGAATAGCTGTGGTGATAGTAGACATCCCTGCTGAGTTTCTGACCTTAGGAGAAAAGCTCTCAGTTTTTCTCCATTGAGAATAATATTTGCTGTGGGTTTTTCATAGATGGCTTTGATGATATTGAAGTATGTACCCTCTATGCCTATGCTGTGAAGAGTTTTAATCAAGAATGGATCCTGTACATTGTCAAATGCTTTTTCAGCATCTATTGAGAGTATCATATGGTTCTTGTTCTTTCTTTTATTAATGTATTGTCAAATTGATTGATTTGCAGATGTTGAACCAACCTTGCAGCCCAAGAACAAATCCACTTGGTCGTGGTGAATAATCCTTTTAATGTATTGGCTAGTATTTTGGTGAGAATTTTTGCATCCATCTTCATCAAGGATATTGGTCTATGTTCATCAAGGATATTGGTCTATAATTCTCCTTTTTGATGGGGTCTTTATCTGGTTTTTGGATCAAGGTAATGCTGGCCTCATAAAATGAGTTTGGAAGTTTTCCTTTCATTTCTCTTTTTTGGAATAGTTTTAGGAGAATAGGTATTCATTCTTCTTTAAATGTTTGGTAGAATTCCCCTGGGAAGCAATCTGGCCCTGGGTTCTTAGTTGGGAGATTTTTGGTGACTGCTCCAATCTCCTTACAGGGTTATAGTTATGGGTCTGTTCAGGTTTTCTATTTCTTCCTGCTTTAGTTTTGGTAGTTTATATGTCTCTAGGAATGCATCCATTTCTCCCAGGTTATCAAATTTGCTGGTATATAGTTGCTCATAATATGTTCTTATAATTGTTTGTATTTCCTTGGTGTTGGTTGTGATCGCTCCTCTTTCATTCATGATTTTTTAACTTGGGTCCTTTCTCTTTTCTTTTTGATAAGTCTGGCCAGGGTTTTATCAATCTTATTAATTCTTTCAAAAAACCAGCTCCTAGTTTCATTGATTTGTTCTACTGTTCTTTTGGTTTTTATTTCATTGATTTCTGCTCTGATCTTTATTATTTCTCTTCTCCTCCTGGGTTTAGGCTTTCTTTGCTGCTCTTTATCCAGCTACTTTAGGTGTAGGGTCAGGTTGTGTACTTGAGTACTTTCTGACTTCTTGAGAAAGGCTTGTATTGCTATATACTTTCCTCTCAGGACCGCCTTTGCTGTGACCTAAAGATTTTGAGCAGTTGTGTTTTCATTTTCATTTGTTTCCATTAATTTTTAAAATTCTTCTTTCATTTCCTGGTTGACCCATTCATTTTTTAGTAGGATGTGCTCTAGCCTCCATGTACTTGAGTTCTTGCCAACTTTCCTCTTGTGACTGAGTTCTAGTTTCAAAGCATTGTGGTCTGAAAATATGCAGGGAATGATCCCAATCTTTGGTACCAGTTGAGACCTGATTTGTCACCTAGGACGTGATCTATTCTGGAGAATGTTCCATGTGCACTAGAGAAGAATGTGTATTCTATTGTTTTGGGATGGAATGTTCTAAATATATCTGTGATGTCCATCTGGTCCAGTGTGTCATTTAAAGCTTTTATTTCCTTGTTGATCTTTTGCTTAGATGATCTGTCCATTTCAGTGAGGGGGGTGTTAAAGTCCCCTACTTTTACTGTATTATTGTTGTGTTTCTTTGATTTTGTTATTGATTGGTTATATAATTGGCTGCCCCTATGTTAGGGGCATAGATATTTAAAATTGTTAGCTCTTCTTGTTGGACAGACCTTTTAAGTATGATATAGTGTCCTTCCTCATCTCTTATTATACTCTTTGGCTTAAAATCTAACTTACCTGATAATAGGATTGCCATCCCAGCCTTCTTCCGATGTCCTTTAGCATGGTAAATTGTTTTCCACCCCCTCACTTTAAATCTGGAGGTGTCTTTGGGTCTAAAATGAGTTTCTTGCAGACAGCATATCGATGGGTCTTGGTTTTTTTTTGTTGTTGTTGTTTTTTAATCCATTCTGATACCCTGTGTCTTTCATCCAGGGTAACTATGGAAAGATACAAATTTAGTGCCATTGTATTGCCTGTAAGGTGACTGTTACTGTATATTGCCTCTGTTCCTTTCTGGTCTGTTACTTTTAGGCTCTCTCTTTGCTTAGAGGACCCCTTTCAATATTTCTTGTAGGGTTGGCTTGGTGTTTGCAAATTAAGTTTAGTTTTTGTTTGTCCTGGAAGCTTTTTATCTATTTTCAATGACAGCCTCATTGGATATAGTATTCTTGGCTGCATATTTTTCTTGTTTAGTGCTCTGAATATATCATGCCAGTCCTTTCTGGCCTGCCAGGTCTCTATGGATAGGTGTGCTGCCAATCTAATATTTCTACTGTTGTATGTTACAGACCTCTTGTCCCGAGCTGCTTTCAGGATTTTCTCTTTGTCACTGAAACTTTTAAGTTTTACTATTAGATGACAGGGTGTAGACCAATTTTTATTGATTTTGAATGGGGGTTCTCTGTGCCTCCTGGATTTTGATGCTTGTTCCCTTTGTCAAATTAGGGAAATTCTCTGCTATAATTTGCTCCAATGTACCTTCTGTCCCTCTCTCTTCTTCTTCTGGGATCCCAATTATTCTAATACTGTTTCATCTTATGGTATCACTTATCTCTCGAATTCTCCCCTCGTGGTCCAGTAGTTGTCTTTCTTTTGCTCAGCTTCTTTATTCTACATCATTTGGTCTTCTATACCACTAATTCTTTCTTCTGCCTCATTTATCCTAGCTGTGAGAGCCTCCATTTTTTGATTGCACCTCATTAATACCTTTTTTTATTTCAACTTGGTTAGATTTTAGTTTTTATTTCTTCAGAAAGGGATTTTATTTCTCCAGCCCTAGTATCTTCCATGCTTTTTTCAAGCCCAGCTAGCACCTTGATAATCATCATTCTGAACTCTAGTTCTGACATATTATTAATGTCCATATTGATTAGGTCCCTAGCCGTCAGTACTGCCTCTTGTTCTTTTTTGTTGTGGTGAGCTTTTCGGCTTTGTCTTTTTATCCAGATAGATGAATGAGAGAACAAAACACTAATAGGGTAGCAATGACCCCAGAAAAATATACACTAACCAAATCAGAAGAGGCCAAACATCAGGGGGAGAATGAAGGGGTGGGGGAAATATATATATGTGTATGTATGTGTGTATATATATATATATACACACATATATATACACACACACACACATATATATACATACATACATATATATATATATCACAGTTCTCATTGATCAGTGAACTTGGTCTTGGCTGGATGTTCTTGCTGATCTGTGGGAAGGGACTGTTATAGTGATTCTCAAATGTCTTTGCCTGAGGCAGAATTGTACCACCTTCGCGGGGGGCCAGGCTAAGTAATTTGCGGAGGGTTTGCTCTCAGGAGCTTTTGTTCCCTGAACGCTTTCCATGTAGCTTTGGACGACGGGAATGAAGATGGCGGCCTCCCAATCTCTGGCCCTGTAGGAGCCGAGAGCTCGGGACCTCACTCCTCAGTACGCCCTCAGAGAAAAGCAGTCAATCCCTTCCATCTCTCTGGTTTCCCGCCGCAATCTGAGCTCACCCAGCCTGTGACCAAGCATTTCTCTTTGGTGCAGGGCCCTGTTTGGAGTTTCCAAACCAGCATATTCCTGCAGCATGCTCCCGTGCCTCTCCTCTTGGAGGAGGAAGGAGGAGGCCTCCCTGAATCTGCCACTTGCGGAGTCCCTACTCGAAGAGTAGTGGCCCAACTGTGCCTTGGATTACAGTTTGAGGTAACTCTGAGCTGAGAGCCCCCACCTTGGCTCCATCTCTGCAGCCGGTCTCCCCGCCTTGATACCTGGAAGCTCTGCCACACTCAGGCACCTCCAGACCTTCTGCGTCCCCGTGGATCCTGAGACCACACTGTCCCCACAAGGGCACCACCCTCTGCTTAGCCTCTGGAGCAATGTCCCTCAGTGGAGCAGACTTCTAAAAGTTCCGATTTTGTGCTCACTGCTCTACCACTTGCTGGGAGCCGGGCCTCTCCCTGTGGTCTCTGTTCCCGAACATTGCCTTGGATTCACTTCTCCGCATGTCCTACCTTCCAGAAAGTGGTCAATTTTCTGTTCCTAGAATTGCTGCTCTTCTTCTCTTAAATCTCGTTAGTAGGTGTTCAGAATGGTTTGATATCTAGCTGAACTCCCGGGACCTGATATTTAGGTCCCCTACTCCTCTGCCAACTTGTTCCTCCCCTTATATATATTTTTTAACAATCTTTTTTTTTTTTTTTAAAGATTTTATTTATTTGAGAGGGACAAGAGATAGCGAGAGAGCATGAGCATGGTGGAAAAGGAGCAGGCTCCTGGCTGTGCAAAGAGCCTGATGAGGGCTTGATCCCAGAACCCCCAGACCATGACCTGAGCTGAGGGCAGCCAGCCAACTGACTGAGCCACCCAGGTTTCCCTGTTACCTATTTTAAAACTGTTCATGTCAAGTTTCCATAACTAGAGCCTAAGCTCCTTGAAGATGAAGACAGTATTCTCTTTATCTTCTACAGTGTGGTACATATGATTAAGTACTCAATAATTCACTTCAGTAAACACCAAAGTGGGTGTTCAGTGAGTAGTTGAAAGGTCACTTTTGAGTTGCAAGGTCTTCCAAATAAGGGTGGCAGCCAGTAACTAAATGGGCCACCATGTTAGAAAGTGGAGGGCATTTATTAATTGATCATTGCAGATTAGCTGGTTACTGGGAATGAAATGCTAATATACACAAAAAACAAACTCATATTAACCTATGTGAGTCTCAGTGTAAAGGTTCAGAAAATATCCTACTGCTTGTGGGCAGGGTAGGCCTAGGATAGTGGTAAAGATGGCATGGCTGGTTGTGGAATTCCCACTCTAGATTTTATAATATTCAAGGATGGTTGCAGTAGTTACCATCCTTCATACCCTCTAACCTTCCTTTTACTATGGTTCGTTCCCTTGAAGTCAGGTGTGGTACCAAACAAAGATGCCTAATTGCTAATTGTTGGTAGGAGGTGAAAATAACCTTCACTGTTTAGGTATATTACTTTTCTGTAAAAATAAAGGAAATGCCAGACATTGTTAGTTATACATCTTTTAAAAATATGGACATTTACTTACATAAACATGTTGCTCTTATCACACTGAACAAACAGGTCATTCCTTGGTCTTACTTAGTACACAGGTGCCTGGGTGGCTCAGTCGTTAAGCATCTGCCTTTGGCCCAGGTCATAATCCCAGGGTCCCGGGATTGAGCCCCGCATGGGGCTCCCTGCTCGGCGGGAAGCATGCTTCTCCCTCTCCCACCCCCCTGCTTGTGTTCCCTCTCTTGCTGTCTCTCTGTCAAATAAATAAAATTAAAAAAAAATTTTCCCCCCCATTTGATTCCTGATTTGAATCAGGATCCAAATAAACCCCACATGTTGTATTTTTTTTTTTTTTACTTAATTTTCTTTTGAATCTAGCAGCCTCTTCCCCTCCCCTTTTTCCTTCTTCATGACACTGAATTGCTGACTAAGGCATATTTTACACCAGTCTCTAGGAGAAAATTAACTTACCCTCCAACTGCAAGGAATGAATAATGGGTGGGGATTTCAGGACAATTAGAATGGAAAGACAAAAAATATTTGCATCAGGAAGGTACCCACAGGAAGCCATGCTGCTTAAACATAAAAGAAGGTCCTGATTAAGAAGTGGCTTATAAAGATAAAATAATAAATGAAATCTTAAAAAAAAAAAAAAAAAGAAGCAGAACTCTGGATATTAGCCCCGGAGTCTCATTGACTACTGATGCTAGGATCTCAGACGCACTACCTTTACCATGCAATAGCTTTAGAACATATGAAGGAATATGGATTGTAGTGTATTTATGGTTGGAGTAATTCCTATGATACTTCTACAAAATTGGCTACTGCAAGTATGTTTTTATCTAATTCTCCATTTTTCACAAAAAAAAGGTGTAACAATCCCAAGGTTAGAATAAAATGGCACAGACTCGTTTATAAAAAAGACTACACATTTCTCCTCATTAATTTATCATTTAATATAAATGCTGACAGAAAGCAGATAAAGACCTTGTAGACACTTTCATATATTTACAAACCAAAAGGTGAATCACCTCCTTCTACTTGTTAAAATAACCCTTTTATCTGCAACTCATGGGAGCTTTAAACACTAGTTAGGAGCAACATGGGGCTGAGTCAGTTTCCACGGTAATAAAGGAAATAGCATTTTAACAAAATGTGGCATCTTTGATATAAACAACATGCACACAAATAATACAAAATTGATAAAGATGGCCTTAATCCTCTTAAAAACCTGACAAGTATAACATGTACTTATTCAGACCCAGAATTCTGCTGCCCTAAACATCTTCCTATTACTCTTTATTTCCACCTCACTTGTTTTGAAGGCTGTTTAAAAACTGGAAATATAAACACATTAAAAAGAGAAGAAAATGGTCCATTTCAAACAGGGTTTTTTTTCCTATTCCAAAAGAACTTTCAAGAGAGAAAGTCTTCAAATAAGATTTCACAGTTCGCCAGAATCTAAAGAATTATTCACAGCTTGTGAAATTCCAACCCATTTATCTTCATTTCTTTTTTTTAAAAAGTTGAAAACACCTGGAAAAAGTAAAATTTCACAATCTTTAGCAATTTAAAAATCAGCTGTCACTTTAAGACAATATTTTTATTCCTAAACAGGTGGGTGGAGATAGGCAAGAATAAACAGGGAGCTGAGGCAAGGAAAAAAATAGGAATTCAAGAGAACTTTTTTAAAATGGTATTTTGTCTAGCACTGATTTATAAGAATAGGAGATATAAATTCTCACTATCCAAAACTAAGTGATTTCATGAAGTCATCTATAACCTGACTCAAATCTCATGGGCTCCTTTATTAACCTAAATTATTTTTGTCTTGTTAAATATACCTCTGCAGGGCACAATCACATACAATCAATACGATTGGTAAATTACACAAGCTCTATCCCAAGCAAATATGCATCAATGTTAAAAAGTTTTTTTTAAAAAAACAAAAAACAAAAAAACAAAACAAAACAAAATAAAATCCACCCAAAAAGGTGATAATGACTGCAGAATGTCTCGGGGAGACTGGTATGAGCCTTAAGACCAAATTGACCATAGTCGTGGGAAAAGGGTAGCAGGAGGAACAAGGGAAGAGACCACGCACAAAGAGGAATCTCACAACTGGAAAATGCTTCAGTGGGTAAAAGATTTTGTTCATCATCTTAACTTTTCCATTGCTCTTGTTCCAAAAAGTTAGAGTATCATCATAAAGTAAAACAACAAGGCCTCTGGATCAGTGAATAAAATGGAAAAAAGAAAATTCCCCTGCAAGTTCCTTTCATTTCCAGAAGGTAAGAAGAAGATGAAGGGGGATTGGGGTGGGGTTGGGATGTGGGGCATGGCAATGAAAATGTGGGCAACAACACACCTGGAAAAAGTAGCTCTCAGGACAGTGCCTTCGTTGAAAAGAGGATGTAAAAATGATAAAAGCTTCAAATACCTTTAAATCAGAGGAATATATTACAGGGTTGTTTAGATGTTTAGATACTATTTTAAGAATGGCAGCCAATTAGTGATTACACTATAAATGGTGATTATAAAAAACGACAACAGGCACACCCCCCCCCCAACCAAACCCCAACAACATCCAGGCAACCAATTATCCAATAGTTTCTTTCCATCCTTTTCATGACCCTTTTATGCACTGGCTGGGGTGGGGGGTAGGGGCTGTCTGATAGTTTCCAGTTATAAGATGACTCTGAGTGTACAACCTAAAATGGAAGCCAAAGACTTGTGAGCTCTGTCTACACAAGAGTTAAAAACAACAAAACAACCAGAAACAGACCTCAGTACAAGAAAATAAGTCAGCTTGTCTAGTATATATATATATATATACTAACTCCACAGGATTTAACTTTTCTAAATACACATTTTTGGACACAATATTATCTTGAGGTTTAACTTCTCTCTCTTGGGCTGTTGTGCCTTATTTTCTTGTGAAAACAAAGGTTATTACTCTAGGGATGTTTTATTTAGGAATAAAATTCAAAGTAAATTCAGTGTTTGGCTGAAAATTCAGAGGCTCTGAAAAGAAGGATTCCAGTGATGAGGTTAAGTCCCTTTATCACAACAAGATTTCAAAGGGCTCTACACACTTTCCTCAGTGCAGTATTGAAAACCCACCTACTGGGAACACATTTATTATTAAAAGGTGTTACTTCTTCCTGGTGGTGGCAGTATCCTATTATTTATTAATATCATAGCTAGTATTACTTATCAATTAGGATATTTTATATATGAAAACATCTTTAGCAGTCAAAGCAATAAAATCTTAAAAACCAAATCTTAAGTTGGTATTTACTACAATTAACAGTACCTTTTGACAAAAACAGCTTTCTTTTTCAAATGGCTCAGAAAAGTTGAATTAAGAATTTAATAAAATATTAACTGCAATCCACCTACAACTCCCAGTAAATCCTTTCAGCAGGAAAATTTCATAAAGCTGAGCTGAAGCACAAATAAATATAAAAGTCATAGCTGTCCAAGGTAGAAAGGTATGAATGAGGACCAGCGAAACGGGTAAAATGATGACAGCAGTAGACTGCTTATTTGTTCAATCCCTAATGTTGAAAGTGAAATCTGCTTTAGTTTAGTTGCTCTAATTTTTTTTCTAAAAGGACAGACTGATTTTTCAGGGATGAGATCATCTTGTAACACTATCACCAGGTATCACCAACTAAAATATAAACACAATCAGGCTCTTTTAGGGGACAAATCTAGGTAAACACTGAAGTTAATTTCCAGGCAGATCATTAATTTCTCCAAAAAAGTAACTGGAGCTTTCCTTTTACAAAAATCTATCATTACAGGTGCTTTTAAGAGGTAAATTTAAAATTATGAAACCTTTACTCAGTTCTTTAAACTGAGCAAAAATGAAGTGGAAAAAAGATGGTTAAGACCTCCACCCATCACCATTTGTATTTAAAAGCACTAAAATACTTTTTAGTGAAGAGAATGTTTTTCTCCAAATCCAAATATAATCTTAGACATGCAGGGACTATAGTTTATTTCTCACCAGTCACATGTTCATGAATTCTTTTACCAGTCTCATAGCTTGACCATAGTGATATAGATTGTCCTTCCAGACACAAGTACAAAACCAAAACACACAAGATGCTATCATGACAAGATAATCTCAAAAAACGGGGTCTGCTTACACATAATATGGTAAAAGATGAAAGTCACTGGTTTAGAGAAACTGGTGAATTTTCATTACTTTTACATTTTGTAAGGCCAGCTACCTTTAACAGTTATCTTTAGATAAATCTACTTACACAATACAATCAACTGACAAATACTAAAAGGTTTCACAATCAAAATGGCTATTTCCCCCAAAACCAAAACAGAGTAAAGCACAAGTCTTTGGCTCTCCTTTAAAGAAAACAGCAGGTTACCATTCTTCACCAGACCTTTGTTTGCCTACCAGTAGGGCAAATACCACATTTGTGCATCACTGAGTAATAACACCATTAGAAAAGGCAACTTCACAGAAGTTATTGGCTAAGCGAATTCATTTGAATGCTCTGTTTTGAGGCAGCAAACTGTCACTGTTGCAGATTGGGGAGGGCAGTGGGTAAGTCAAGGGGAATTTGCAAGACAGAAAAGGGTCAGGAAAAAAAACCAAAACTTTTGAGCTCCAACCCTGAAGACCTATGGAAAGTCTGATGGAGTTACATATTCATGGTAGCAAATGAGAATCATACCAATTTTATGTCTTTTAGGCAAAAGAATAAATGCATGGAAAAGTCCAGAAGGGAAGGGAAATATGAGAGAAGGGAATCAGCCACATTAATGCCATACGAAATAATTTTTTGTACACATTCTGAGTATTTGGATATTTATAACTGGCATTAGAAATAGTGTCTTATCATGTGAATACTATTACTAGAAACCTATGCTATAACTAACTGTTCTTTTGATTACAAAAGTAATTAAGGAATGGATCTTTGGTCACTTTAGCTTCTGTAAATTACCCAAGACAGGGCAGCTACTGGACTTATCTTGTAACAATATCTATAAGGTAAAAGAACTATATATAAGTTAGGAAACTATGTGTAGGTATCTTAGTTTTTCCACTCTTTTCCAGAGATACCTTGGGAAAAAAAAAAAGGTACTTTTATATTCCTAGCTATAATAAGATTCTGGTTTTGTTATCTAAACAAGAGTGAATACAATGCTTACTATACTCCTACCTTCACCCTCTCAGAATTGCTCATGTTCAATGGTGATGTCAGTCTTGCTTCTGAATTCAATGAAAAGCAAATAAAGTCATCTCCAGAAGAAATTAATATTTACTAAGTAGAAAGCATAAAATCTGTACTTCCTATTTGACTGATTTAATTTCTTAACTGTCTCTAAAGGCATACATTTTAAAAGCAAAAAAAAAAAAAAAAATCAATGCTTTTCACAGGTTTTGACCAAAAAAAGCAGCTGAAGAGTCAAGCAGTTAAAAAAAGAGTCAAGCAGTTTTGCCCAAAAAGGCTGCTTACCCTTATAGGCTCATCATTTCACAAAGTATATCCCAGAGAAAATGAAAAGGAAAAAAAAAATCCAAACTTTGGAGGTTTTATTTAATTTCTAAAACTGCTTGGGGGTACTAGGAAAGTTATAAGAATTTCCACTGAGATAAGGCAGAATGACCAATTTAAAATAGGCAAGTTAAAGGCACAATGGGACAGACTGTCAGTCTTCTGCCTTTCTACCCAAACAGATTTCCTCTAGAGTGTGTGGGGCCTTACTGAGGTACAGCTAGAATTAAGGCTACAATTAAGGGATCTGCCCCCACCCTCATCACCAATGAAATTACCTTAAAAAGTGAAAGGGATGATTTTAAGTCAATTCAAAATAGTGGCTTTTCTGGTTTTATTCAGAATAGAAATACTATCTATTCCTGCCTAGCTTATGAAATCAAAATGGTGGAAGCAAAGAGTGTATTTGGGGGATATAAAAATAAGAATAACAGAAGTTGACTTATTAGATGTTTCAATGGATATCCAAAATAGAATTTTACTTTTATTCTGAACTTCAACAAAATCAATACTCAAAAATTCCCTAATACCAGAATCATTCTGAGTTCAAAACTGAACCAACTGCTTCTAAAATTTAGGAATTATCTAACATGTCCAAATGAGAAATAAGATCTGCCCAAATCTGCCTACAGAAGGTTGGAGGCCAAGAATGTTGCCTTTTATAGTTATACAAAGAAATGAAAAATCTTGGGACTCTGTCAGACCTACAAAGTCTCTCTCCTTCTCCCAAAAAGCAATAAGCACATACATATAAGAGGGTTTCAAGCAAAAAAGAAAACAAACAAAAAAGCAAAATAAGCAAATGTGTATTTTAAAAAAAGAAAATATGATATCAACTGAAAAAATGCCTCATCTTCATTCAGTGCTTCTACCTCCCAATCAGTCATTTTATCGCAACAGCTGCGCTCATGCGAAAAAATCCTTAAAACATACCCAATATATATACAGATATAGCTATGTATATATGTATATATATATAATATATATAAATTTTTATTTAAATAAAAAAGAAAGCTCGAATCCCAAGCCAATATGTGTATATCAAATCCTTGACCAGCCAGGTCTGTAGGGCATAATCAAATTCAATGTGAAATAGTATATAAACACGGTGCCTTGACTGGGCAAATTAAATAATCGCTACTCAAAAGAGTGTTCTGTTTGGACTCTCCTACTGGTAGGCAATGGCAGGACTGTATTTCCCTCCCCCCTCCCCCCATTTGTTTCAGTTAACAGTATGATGGACACAGAGCTTACACTGAGGTTGTTATGACCTCAGCAGGAGTTAAGGGTTAAGAAAATAAGAAACAAGAAAAATACAAACTCTTGCTTTTACCCAACCAAAGCAATGCAGTAACTTATTACATAACCAGTGCTTTCTGTTTTAGTAGTATAATCCAGAAAGGGAA
>RCUC01151865.1:0-23875 GCA_003697995.1 Taxidea taxus jeffersonii | reverse complement strand
TAAACTTATCAGTTTGAATGAACAAAAATTAACAATTTCTTCCCACCTCTAGTTCCCATCCTCCCTTTCCTATTTGGGCCCAGAAAATACCTAAGAAAGTAGGTATTTAGGCTGGAGGATAACCTTAACACACATAACCCTAACAAAGCACAGCAGAAAGAAGGCAATGAGAGAAAGGTTTCGTGGGTCTTACTGAAAGAATACCAAGTCCCCAAATTATTATCTCTTAAAAAAGGAAGAAGCTGTATGTTTCATGTATTACAAAAAAACCAAACAAACAAAAAAAGAAACAAGCCATAGTCTATTAAGTCTTTTGTACAAAGATCATAAATTATAGATATATCTCTCTATTGTTTTTTCCAAATGTGCAGAAATTTCTGAATTTAATAATGCAATCTTTTAGCAGCAGTACAATCTGTTTTGTATCTATGTCTGGGGAGAGTAAAGTATGATCAGCCTAATGCAATATTATGATTTAAGGAGACAGAAAGCCCACCTGCTAAATATATCTTTCCCTCTGAACACAATTCTTAGTGATGTTGAACTGTGAAAGCCTTAAAATCTCTTGAAAGCAAATGTGCTTCCTGGAAGTTCATATTATCATAGGAGTGAGGTTCAGAATCAGAGACTGATAATAGAGTTGGGACAAGATTTGAAGGATTTTTGCAGTATTGTCTCTGTGGAAGGTGAGAACTTTGTAGGTGAGAGGGAAACAAGGGCTCTTCCTAAGTCATGCTTGGTTGGGGGCGGAACTGCAGACTGGACACAAGTTTCCTGAAGGAACTGGCGGCCCGCCTCAACAAGACCTTCTCTCTTCATCTTGTTTCTCTCATTATCTTTTCATTCTTGTTCTTTTCTGTGGGTTTCTATCTTTGTATCAATTCATAGATGAGGGGTGGGCCTATGAGCAGTAAGATGTAAGGATGGATTTTTTTTTAAGTTATATTTTTATACAAGTTAATCATACTGACAATAAAATAGCAAAATATTAAGCACATCATAAACAGAAGAGTTTTTGTCTTTCATGTAATGCCAGCTTTTTATAACAGAGGGTGGATGGTGATGGAACTTCTCATCAGCCCTGAGATTCTGTAATTCTGACTCGGAACTGCAAAATGGCAGAAGTATGGGCTGGCAGCCGGTATGAGCTTCATAGCCAGCAGGAAGTAGTTTGAGGTTAAAAAATTGTTTCTTTCCCCCAGGGAAACAGGGAAAGGAAGGAAATGTTTATCTAGGGAGAGGATTCTAGTCACTGGTTCTTTTCCCACACTCCTTACTCTGAGTTGCCCATTGCCAGCCAACATTGGGCTCTTCAGGTCTCACACACTATGGTCTTTGGCAAGGCAGTGTGTCCTTGAACTGAAGGTGAAGGCATCCACACCCCACCACAGGGCACCAGGTCCTGTGGAACTTCTGACCTCCTGTCAACTTCTCACCATCATAGTAACCTCCACCGCTGCTTTCTCTTCTTGTTCCCTTGGCCTCAGCCTGTGAACTTTTACTTTATTTCACCTTTTCTGGGAGAACAGGAAGTATCATGGCCACCAAGCCATCTTCTTGAAACTGGGAAAGGAAGTATTTCAAGGCAAACAAACAAATTAATATTTAATATTTAACAAGGGCTGCCCCTGAATTCTTTTATTTTGCAACTTTTATTTCCTTGATCCTTTCAACCAGTTGTCACACTGATGTTTCTTATGAAAGCTTGACCAACTAGATATGCACATTTGTTATGCCTTCCTGGGTAGAATCAAACCAGCAGGGACTGGAATAGAGCTGTTCGTTCCATTGTCAGATGAGGGTCAAGACCTCTCCTGTATCATGATTTATCTCTATAGAGAAAAGCTAGTAAGTTTTTAAAAGATACTGATTTTGCATTTTAGATGGGCAGGAAAATACATTATTAAAATATTTAGAGCAAATTAGGAATACAGACTACTGAATGGGATCTAAAACCCAGCATTACCACCAGACACGAAGGAATGTTTTTCATCCAACAGACAGTGGTCTCCTCCAAATCCCTTAGGGTACGATGAATAATCAATTTCTCTACCACAACGTTAGAGCATGAGCAGAGACAGCACAAGTGAGGGCAGTCCCCTCATGGTTTGGCAGCTTCTGTCTCCATCATCAATTTTTCTGGACCTTTTTGAAAAGTAGCTGTCATTCCTGGCTTGTGGTTTCACTCAATTCCATCACAAACTAAAGCCTGGGTGGCCTAGAAGCCTCAAGAGCAGGTTAAGAAGCCAGAGGAACCAGTGTCCCCAAGGTGTAACCAATGCTAGAGGTAGAAAATGTCTTAGGAAGGGAGTTTGGCCTGGCACCCTGCTGGCTTCATGAAAATTCCCCCTTTGGCTCCAAATCCTATGTTCTTCCTGCAATATCACTCTACCTAAGGCATAAGTCTTGGAGTCACTGGCTGTGTTTGGGTCTTATTTATTTTAACTAAGTCATTTACAGAAGTTTTGATATTTTACTTTTAACTTTTCTCTCCACATCTTATGGTATAGTAGGTCATTTGGGGATTCTATGGGAACAAACCCCAAAGTTATACCAATGTGTCTTTGGCCAATTTGTCTCTGTATAATATTGTTTTAAATAAAGTTGACATCTCCAAGAACATGAGCACAACATTATTGGAATACACATTCTGTGAATGTTGTGGGATCCTTAGGCAGAGATGTAGTTACTATTTGTGAAGGCTTCTTGGAGAAGGTCGGTCTTGTGGGATGCAAGCATCAAATGACTCAGAGGATCCATAGAAATGAATCTAGAGGTTCTTTTCTGAGCTTTCACTTTGAGCTTCCAAGTTCACTCTCTGCTTGAAGTTCTCTCTCCTAGTTCCTACTCATAGGCTCTCCAGGGCTTCTCATTTCTTCTTATCCTCCCCTAGGCCATGTTGACTATGGGCATTCTGTAGAGTAGCCATCACCTCTCTCATCCTTTCCCTTAATATTATCTTTCCCAAGGGATTTATGTTCTTACCCAATATAGGATGATCACTCCTGATAAGCAAAATGAAATGGAAAAACCACTGGCTGCCTTTCAGAAAGCCTAGTTCACTGTCTTGGGTGACCTTGTAGGAGCCACCTGACTTCCCTAGGACTTGGTTTCTCCATCAATAAAAAGAGCTGGTGAGATCAGGTGATCATGTAGTGAGTCTTGAGAAGGAAAGTAAAGCACCTCAACTCTAGACTTCCATTTTGTGACATAGGTGATAATTCCTCACTTCTGATTGTCACTCAAGCTCAGTCTGCATTTCTATCTACTAAAGTTCAGTCTTTTTTTTCTATGTGTACTTCCAACCCCCAAATGCAAAATGCCCACCCTTGCAATTGTAATCTTCCTGCCAAACAAGATCTACTTCACTACTGTTTTCTAAAAGTGCTCTCCCTATGGACCTGGGACTGAACTATTATGCTCTTTTTGGATCCATTCTTGACTGCCTATGGCTGTCAGTCACTTAGTCTGTCATATTTTCTCTTAAAGTATCTCATGTCTTTGTGTTTATTTCTTCCTGTCTACTGTGTGTGTGTGTGTGTGTGTGTGTGTGTGTGTGTGTGTGTTAAAATATGAACAACATAGAATTTACTCTTTTTACCCTTTTGAGGATATGATTCATTGGCATTAAGTTCATTCACATTGTCTGCAGCTGTCACTGCTTCCAGCTCCAGAACTTTCCCATCAACTCTGTCTTCATTAAACCATATCTTCATGCCAACCCTTAAATGGCATGATGGAGTATCTTTGAATGTCAGAGCTAAAAAGTTCAAGATCATCTACAAGAACCCGTCATTTGACAGACCAAATGGTTTACACCATGTACTCACCTTCATCGTACTGGTATACCTGTAACATAATACACGTATTACATTACCACTCTCTTAGCTTGCTTCTTTGGCTCTGACAACTCCAACTTCTCATCTGTCACATATATTACTTCAGATTGAATCTACTTTTACTTTTTTCCTTTCACTCCCTGCTCAGAAACCAGGAGGTTCACAGTCATAGCTCACTCAAATATCAATTTCCCATCCTTTTTGTTGCATATTCTCTACTGTCAGATTGGTGGACCACCTGCTTCTACCATACATATCCTTGTTTTGGTGGTTATAACATGTTTATTTTTTGTTCCTTGGAGATTCAGACAGGTTTAAGAAATAGCCCAGGATTATAGAGTGAGGAACCAGATTCTCTTCCAGAGGGCCCATCTGATATAGTGAGGTAGTGACCAATATCAGCAGTGAGGAGCCACTTCAGTTAGCTTTGGTCTTGCTTCACATGGCCAGTCCAACTCTGGTCACTGCTCCTTCTCTGTCTTCTGCCTTAGCAACTGTAACTACCAGCATTATTGACTTGTGTGTGCCAGGGCCTGAGCTAACCTTCTCATACTATATTTCATTGAATTCTCATATTTATCTGTATTTTACAGATCCAACAACTAATTATTAGACTAGGGATTTTCAATCCTGGCTGCACATTAAAATTACTTAGGGTGCTATTAAAAAGTAACAATGTGGGGCGCCTGGTTGGCTCAGTGTTAAGCCTCTGCTTTCGGCTCAGGTCATGATCTCAGGGTCCTGGGATCAAGCCCCACATCGGGCTCTCTGCACAGTGGGGAGCCTGCTTCCTCCTCTCTCTCTCTGCCTGCTTCTCTGCCTACTTGTGATCTCTCTCTTTTAAAAAAAAAAAAAAAAGTACCAATGTTCAGGCTTTATCCCTTGAGCTTCAGATTCTCTTTGTTTGGGATGAGACCCGAAAGCAGTGTAACTTGCTCAAGGTCATGCAGCCAGTAAATGGTGAAACCTGCATTCAAGCCCAGGTCACTGTGACTTCAGAACCCACACTCTTAATTTAGAGTTATCAATGCAATTTGTGGATTAGAGTCACCTGTGAATCTGTAAAAATTGCAATATAGGGAAAATTTGATGGGGGATAGGGTAAGAACTAACTATAATTTTTAAAAAAATAAATAAATAGGGGCCCCAAGGTGGCTCAGTAAGTTGAGAATCTGACTCTTGGTTTTGGCTCAGATCATGATCCCCTGGGTCACAGGGTCAAGTACCTCATCAGGCTCCATACTAGGTGGGGAGTCTGCTTGAAGATTCTCTCCCCCAACTCATACTTGCTTGCTCTCTTTCTCTCTCTCAAAAATAAACAAAATTTTAAAAAAGAAAGAAAGAAAATAGCCCCTTAGATGACTCTAATGGTCAACTGGAATTGAAAACATGGCCTTAGCCATGATGCAGTATTACATCTCTTTAGATTTGATTCAACAAATGCATGCTTTCTTCGTCCATTGATAAAAAATTATTTGCGGGCAGGGTGGCATGTTGGAAAGTGCTGGGAGAATATGGAACAGTAACAACATTGTATTGTTGAATGTTAAGGAATGGAAATAGGGCACGTAATTCCTTAAGTAACCTACATTTGCAAGCAATTATTGAAATAAACTCCCATTAAATATTTGCAAGCCTCATTTGACACGATACAATTCTGATCATTCAATAGGAACTCCACATATGGAAGTTAGTATCCATAGTGGAAGGAAATAGGGACTATGACCTGTAGAGTTTTAGTGTAGAGATTTGTGTGTGCTCTTAACGTTAGAACTAACAAGGACGTCCAGTGTGCTGCTACTTGTTCGGACTTCTACAGAGGCCGGTCTGTTGTTGCTGCAAGGCATGGGTACCGTTTGATTACTAATATCATTAAGCTGATGGCTTGGGAGCATAGCCATTATCCTATTTCAGCTTCACATTCAATTCTGGTTATTGACAAATGGTGGGAGTCAAGATGGACTTTGCTGCAAGAAAGAGGCCCTAAGAGGATAATGTCTCTAAGGACCCTGTAAAAAGTACAGTTATATAATTTGTTGAGATGAGTTAAGTGGTAATTATCCTAATGTTTGACATTTACAGATTCTTCCCATAGTCCTAGACATTTAACTTAAGCACACATTTAACCCTGAAGAAGTGCTGTTCTATGTTATGTGCTCCAAACTTGCCAGTGGGTGTGGTGTTTTTTTCCTTAAACTAAAAAAACAGCGGGAGATTTACCAAAGTCATTGTAGAATACAGGGAAATGAATTCACTAGCACATTTCTAAAAGGTTATCTGTAAATGTGATGATCTAATACGTTTGAAAAGGGTTACCATGTTGGTCTCCATTAAAATGTTAAGGGTTAAAAAAAATGGTAAGGGTATATTGCTTTGCTATGACCTCCACTCTCCTTCCCTAACTTTGGACATGTGGTGCAGTCTCCTTCAGGAGGCGCCAATTTCATCATCTCAGCTCCTAGTCAAGCAGTTCCTCCATTCATGCAGTGCTTCATAGAGAATACCCCTCAGAAGCAGTCCCCTAAGAGTGCCTGGGTGGCTCAGTCAGTTGAGCATCTGCCTTTGGTTCAGGTCATGATCTCAGGGTCCTGGAATTGAGCCCCGCATTGGGCTCCCTGCTCACTGGGGAGTCTGCTTCTCCCTCTCACTCTGCCTGCTGTTACTCCTGCTTGTACTCTCTCTCTCTGTCAAATAAATAAATAAATAAAATCTTAAAAAAAAAAAGAGTCCCCTAAGAAATGTAGCATTTCTCTCATTTAAAATAAGAAACCTAAGACAAAACTTAGTTCATTTAGTTCATTTATTTGCCCACATGATCATGTAGCTAGGATGTAGTGACAAGCTTTGAACAGTCTCACTTTGCAACCCATTCCCTACACAACCTCCCTCTCAGTCATATACTGCCATTGGGGAAGAAGATAGTAACAAGGCAATAAGTCAAGTAAGTTGTGCAGTGGTCCCCAAATCTGGCTGCACATTGGAGTTATGTGTCAAGCTTATTAAAAATAAAGATCTGCAAGGAATACCCTTAGGCTGATTATGGAAGTTAACATGTGGTCATAACACAGTGTCTAGGGTCCTCTGCTCTACCAGCTGAGCTTATGCTCACTGAAATAAGTCAAAGAAAAACAAGTACCATACGATTTCACTCATAATGTGGAATCTGAAGAACAAAGCAAATGAACAAACAAACAAAAAGCAGAGTCAGACCTATAAGTACACAGAACAAACTGATGATTGCCAGAGGGAAGGGACTAGGTGGTTGTCAAATTGGGTGAAGGGGAGTGAGAGATACAGGTTTCGAGTTATGGAATGAACAAGTCATGGAAATAAAAGGCACAGCATAGGGAATATAGTCAATGATATTGTAATAGTGTTGTATGGTGACTGATGGTCGCTACACTTGTGAACACAGCATGAGGTATAAGGATGTGGAATCACTGTGTTGTAGACCTGAAACTAAAGCAACATTGTGTGTCAGTGATACTTAATTTTTTTTTTTAAAGATTTTATTTATTTGACAGACGGAGATCACAAGTAGGCAGAGAAGCAGGTAGAGAGAGAGGAGGAAGCAGGCTCCCCGCCGAGCAGAGAGCCTGATGTGGGGCTCGATCCCAGGACCCTGGGATCACAACCCGAGCTGAAGGCAGAGGCTTTAACCCACTGAGCCACCCAGGCGCCCCTTAATTTTTTTTTTTTAAAGGAAGCCAAGGGTACCCTTGGAAATCATTTCTGTAGTTGCTCCCAGGTGATTCTGATGTAGATCGTCAACACAGCATTCATTGCCTAACTAAATCAGGTAATACATATCAGCACAGCACATTTAGGTAAGAAGAGACTGCATTCTCTAAGAAAAGTGACTACATTCCAAAGGTATGTAGGTATTAGGGATATAGTATGAATACTGAGAACAGCCCCAGCACCATAATATCTTAGGGGAGATGGTTGATAAACCAGAGTGCCCAGGTAATGTGCTTTCTTAGAGGTAAGTAACGCTGTCATGCCAATATGGCACAGGAAACAGAAGGATGACACCTATTTGTGGAGCCAGCAAAGGCTCTGCAGAGAGGATATAACATGGAAGTGGAACTTTGCCTTGTCTCTAAAAACGATTAAAAAAAATGAAAGTATTCCAAGCAAGAGGCTATGAGATCAAAGATCGTGAAACAAGGAAAGCAGGTCTTTGGGCAAGATGCTTAGAGATGCTGGTGTGGCTGGTCTCATGCACTGGGGCGAGAAATGAGAACTTGTGTAGTAATCAGCGACCACTCTCATGTTGAAATGAGGTGGTGAAGGATGAGGGCTGCCTCTGAAAAATATACCTGTGGCTGGAGTGTGGGGCTGGCTGAAGGGAGTGAGTTTGGAGGGAGAGAGATGGAGACCACGGGGAGGCTAACAAGAGGGCAGGGTCAGTGAGTGTAGAGGAAAGAGAAGGAGTTGGCGCCACACATCTGAGAGAACAAACTGGATGGGCAGAGGCAAGGAGTCAGGGAAGACACTGCAATTTCTAGATCCCTATAGACAGTGATGGTAGCCCGGCTTCCTGGGAGAACATCTGTGTTTCCTGGAGGTGTTCAGTCAAGTCCTAGGTTTTCTTTCTATTTTTCTGGCACAGCCCATCATTTGAAATAGAAAATAAATTAATGTCAGCTTGAAGACAGGTGAGAAAATAATTTTATTCTTAAAATAATTACATTTATAGAAAGAGAAGTATGGTTTTTATTATTTTATTAATGTTAAACTGGGATTGGTAGAAGCCTTGGGCCTTCCATATTCATCTTTGAAAAACACATGGGGATCTAAAAAAAAAAACAAACCCCTTTTTAAATGTTTTCTGATAGACTAATGTTGAAAGCCCCAGCTCCATTAGTCCCACTGGTCAAACTTAAATCTCTTAACATGTAAGTCTTTCTGTAGTTGCTTTCCAGTAATAAAATGGGTGATGGAATTTTTAAGAAAACATTTTACAGCTCTGCAATAGATGAATTTTTCCACCGGGGTTTATATAATGACTTTGGAGAAAGCTAAAACAATGTATAAAATAGAACCCAGTGGAAGAAAAAAAAAATTATAAAGAATTCCCACCTGAAATGATGGAATGCCTTGAGTTGTAGAGTTCTGTATTTTCTTACACTATCTATTTAATAATTAAAGGGCCCCTTTAGCAACCAGAATTTACATTTTGAAGCACTTCCTTCTAGGGTGCTATGAATTCCGTTGGCAGAAAACAATAACTTTTTCCAGACGTGGGGAGGAAGCATTCAAAAGAGGTACCCTGGGCCTAAGACACAATCAAGTAAGTACAGACAAGGAAGATTGTTCTCCCTGGCTGGAGGATTTCTTGAGGTAGGGATCACCTACTAGAGCCCGGAACCAACAATTAAGGCCTGACTTGCCAAACCTTTGGTCTGTCTTGCAATTCCATAGAACCTGGTTTGGGTCCCTGCTGTGTGCCTTGTTGGCTGCATTTTCCTAGGCAATCAACATAGATTTTCTGAATCTCCTTTTCCTTCTCTGTAAGATAAGGATGATAAAACTCCCCTACTGGGATTATTGTCAAAACTATTAAACATGTGTTCAGATTGCCTTGTAAATTAGAAAGACTTACATAATTGCAATTATTACAGTTTTAGGACTTTGTTACATGCATAAACACAACTTGGTTTTATTTTATCTTGCCAGTTTTTTTCTAGATAGATTTCTCCCTGTTTATGCCTTCTTCACCAGTGTAGCCAACAGCCAACATTGTGAAAGCAGGGTATGCTAAGTTTAGGGAATAATGAATGTAAGGGGGCTCTAGGTTTGTGTGGTTTGCATTTTGAAAGTGAGCTATTTGCAATTGTTAACATAATTAATAACTTCCAGTGCTGTAGTACACAAAGAAGCTGGTATATGGCTACCAAGATGAACCATAGCTCCTGCTGTGGTGTTCTACTGGTGGAAAACCAATTATGAAAGCAAGTGTTATCCTATTAGGACTGTTCTTAAAATACCCAGATGAAAAAGGATGCATTGCAAAGACACAGTGATCCTGTTCTAGGAATCCCAAATAAAAAAAGGAGGGTACTTTTTGTAGCATCTTCATTAACTTCTGCTGGAGTTCAGCATTCCACTGAGATTATTTAGGAAGTTTAAGATAGATTTCATCTTGGGCAGTCAAATTGTCAAGAGCTAGATCTAACACTCTGCTTCCCATGAACTGCACCATAGCCAAGAACCTCCTATGAGTATGGTCGGCATACAGATGGAATGTGTGGTTAGGTATATATGAATCAAAGTACATGCAGTAGGAAGACTGGAAATCAGGGGACGTGAATCTTACACTATCCGTCACTAAAGAACTATGAGAACTTGAGGAAAGTCATCTCACCTGCCTGAATCTCATTTCTCCCACATGAAAGATAGAGGGCAGGATAAGGTATTCTAGAATGTTATGGTCTTGTAACCAACTGACTAACTGATTAATTCAGAAAACCCCAGAATTTATGGTATTTTCATTCTAAATTCAGTGTTCCAAGGACAAGTTTTAGTCAACCTGGATTCTGTGGTCAGAAGGCCTAGACTTCACTAAATTAGTATTAGATTCTTGACACCCCCTCTTCCATGGCAGTAGAGGGTGCTCTGGGACCCAGACACCTGATTCTACAGTCTCCTGTTCCTTAACGCAGAATTGATAACACCTCTTGGGAGGAGATTTTAAAATATAAGAAAGTCTTCATTTCTGATGGAGAAAAACCTTCCCAATTTGGTGATAGGAGAACAGAGTCAACAAAAGGGGAAGCCCTTTTCTTGTGCTGTATTCTACTGTCTGCTGAACTTCCTATTTTGATGAACTCTTGGAAATCCACAGAAATGTTTTCCACCCCTGTAGACTAGAACCCTCCCCCAAAACATACAACTAACAGGTGGCCAGAAAATCATGAACTAGTAGATCCTGAATATATGCCATGTTACATGACCTTTGTGCAAAATGATTCTCCTAGCCATCCTATGTGATCATTGTGTGGGTTATACTTCAATCATAAACTTGACAAGTCAACACAAGCCATACATATGAAATCACAATTTTGCCCACTGATACAGGGCTACTGAAGTTTGAAATTCTACCTTAGAAAAAGAAGATATGATCCATATATACTATGGAGTATTATGCCTCCATCAGAAAAGATGAATACCCAACTTTTGTATCATCATGGACGGGACTGGAGGAGATTATGCTGAGTGAAATAAGTCAAGCAGAGAAAGTCAATTATCATATGCTTTCGCTTACTTGTGGAGCATAAGGAATAGTATGGAGGACATTAGGAGAAGGAAAGGAGAAGTGATTTGGGGAAATTGGAGGGGGAGACAAACCATGAGAGACTGTGGACTCTAAGAAACAAACTAAGTGTTTTGGAGGGGGAAGGGGGGGATGGGATGAGCCTGGTGGTGGGTGTTATGGAGGACACGTATTGCATGGAGCACTGGGTGGGGTGCATAAACAATGAATTTTGGAACACTGAAAAAAATAAAATTAAAAAAAAAATTTCAAACAACTAGTAAGGTCCACTAGACAGAGATCCTCAGTTTTGTTCTTTGTGGTCTCCCTGTTCCTAGCATAGTGTCTGGTCCACAGAAGATACTCAATGAACATGAGTTAGAGGATGACTAGGAAGAGTAGGACTGCCTTGTGCGGGAACCTTGCTGCCCCTCCACCTGGGTTGAATCCCAGCTCTCCCACTTCCTAGCTTTATAACTTCAAGCTCAAATGTTTGATTTTTTTTTTTTAAATTTTGTATGGAACAACAACAACAAAAACTCACACATGAGCAATTAAAGGCAGTATAAGTAATGGAAGCCACCCTTGACTTAATTTGAGCTACTCATCCCAACCCTGCCCCAGAGAAAAGAGCTATTTTTAAAAAGGTTGCTCTGCCTCCTCCTTAGTCCTCTTTCTATAAATTAACATATGCAGGTAAATAAAAATAGCTTTATTTTGCTTAAAAAAAAAGAAAATTTCAAAAATGTATCCTGCACTCCTTCCTCCAAATGGGAATGCAATCCCCTTATCTGTTTCTTATGATCTTCAGTCAATCCCAAGAGATTGTATCTGCCTCTGTCTCTACAGACATATGGAATTTTTAGGTTCTGGATGTTTAGGAGGTGCTAATGATCTCACATTCAAACAGGCCACATAAAATGATACAATATTTTGAGCCAGCCATTGTAGTTAAGAGAAATATCTAAGTGGCAGGGTGTCTGGGTGGCTCAGTGGGTTAAGCCTCTGCCTTTGGCTCAGGTCATGATCTCAGCATCCTGGGATCAAGCCCCACATCGGGCTCTCTGCTCAGAGGGGAGCCTGCTTCCCCCTCTCTCTCTGCCTACCTCTCTGCCTACCTGCGATCTCTATCTGTCAAATAAATAAAATCTTTAAAAAAAAAAAGAAATATCTAAGTGGCATTCATCCTTTCATATACCAACTATTTAGTAGGTATATTCTTTGTATAAAGCATTGCACTGCATGACACAGAGATGAATTAAGTCCTGGCCTATTCTTAAAGAATTAACAGCCCAATAGGGAAGTTAGGTTTGAGCAAAAAGGACCAAAATACAGAGTAAAAAGCTGAGGCTGTAAGAGGAACATAGCTGAGGCAGGAAAGGTTTCTAAGATTTTATAAAATCTGGGTTTTTTTCCCTTTACCCTATGTGTTGGGGGTACCCCAAACCACCCTCATGTTTAGGGATTTGCTGGAACTCACAGAACTCAGGTATGGTCGTACTCATGACTGTGATACAAAGTAAAAACAAAGGGAAAAAGTGTTTTTGCCCAAGTCCAGAAAAAAACAGAAGCAAGCTTCTAAGAGTCCTCTATCCCAGTGGAGTTACACAGAATGAACTGAATTCCTCCAGCAACAAGTTATGGAAGCACATGTAAAATGTTGTCTTCCAGGGAAGCCCAGCTGATGCTCAGCACCGAAGGATTGGGGTGGGAGCACTGGTCATATAGGGACCCTCTTCCTAGCACATTCCAGAATTCCAGACTCCCAGAAAGAAAGCAGCTGTTCAGTATAAGTCCCATTGTTTGTACAAACATTTGAGGCACAGTGAGCTATTCTTTACCAGTTCTGGGAATGGTGGGAACACTTTCCCAAATCCAAGTTCCAGATGCTAACAGAGGACCAACCTTGTAAGCAGAACTTTCAAAGGATAGCAGCATTGGGGCTGGTAGGTCAACTGTTTTTTGTATACCATCAAAAAATAATTTAAAAAGTAGTAATGGAAAAAAGGTCCCAGAGTAATCAACTTATCATTAGTAGACTAGAACTTCCCAAAGCTGGGCCACTTGGAACACTTTCAAAGGGAGGCAGAGTTCCTTGTAATCATATCATTCATCTTTTCATTTCTGTGTCTCTATATAGTATATGGTGAGCTCCAGATGAGGGAGTGAAAACCACTTACTCATTTACATCTATCATATGAGTCAGTACCCTAAAGTCAGAATGAGATTTCATTTAGACATTCCCAGTTTTTCACTGGATGTTTTGGGCCAGATACTGCGCTGGGTGCTGCCATGCCTAGCATGGCCCAGTCGGAGCACATTCCTGACCTCACAGAGCTCACAATTTGTCACATTCCACTTCCTTAACATCAGCTCCGTGATGCTGAGCTCAGAGAGAAGGGGAAGCTCAGATGGGGAAGGTTTGGTTTCTCATCAGTTATGGGGTTATGTGGTCCCCTGGGGAAGTAGTGCCTTTTATAGCCCAGGGAACTCTGGGCTGGAAACGAAGGCTCTGACAAAACAGCTCTGGATCAAAACAGTTGACTCCATCAACATGACATGCTGTGTCCTGGAGTGCCAGACCAGTCTCTCTAGGACACAGAGTCATGAGTCCTATGGTTAAAGCAGTTGAAACCAATACCAACCCGATGGTTGGAAAAACTGGAGAGTCCTCTCACTCCAGTCCAAGAAGCTAGCTAGAGACAGCACAGTGTGCCTGGCAGCCCAACCACACAAGTATGGCCAGCACCTCCTCCAGGAAAGTCCTCCTGGTTGGTGGCCTTCTTTTTCTGGATACATCTCTTGCTACCCTTGACAGTGTGGGCACACTCCCCTTTTCTATGCTGAAGCTAGTATTAGGGTATTCTCTTGTGATACAGTCTAGCCCTCATCCCAGCAGACTGGAAACTTGTTCCCCCACTTTCTGCCCATACAACCAGCTATTCCATGATCAGGGGTGTTAACGAAAGGCACAATCCTAGCTGATTTCCCCTGTGAGGGTCTTGATTCAACCTTGAGAAGCAGGTTGGATCCTTAAGCATGCTTCTGAGTAATCACTGTTGTTGTACAGTGGGATGGTTTAGGGGAAACAAGTACTAAGTCAGAAAGCCAAACTGGTAATGCTTGTGAGGATAGATGTACATTTATCCTGGTTATGATACTAAAAAAAAAAAATCAACAAACCGACGTGACATGCCTTTGGTTCCTCCTGACTCAACAGATATATTTCTGTGTGAAAGTTGTCTTTTCTTCCCCCCCATGGTTTGAAGAGGGAATGACTTCGTAAACCCAGCTGGGGATGCAGTCAAAAAAAAAAACCACGACTCACAACTGAGCAAGAGGAGTGGACTGAGAATTGGTAATTATGGGTTGTGTTTAGTCTAACTATTGATTTAACCTCTGAGCGAGTTACTTAACCTCTTGTTCTCAGGAACGCTTCTCCACCTCTTGTATAATAATTTTTGACTAACAGATGTTTTAACAACAACATAAAAAAAAAGTTGGCAGGACAGCTGACTGGCTCCAAATTGATTGGCTCTGTCCACAGGCACAGCTCAGAGCCATCAGACCTTAAGAGCAATGACATGACAGGACCAAGAGCTGATGCTGGCATTTTCCAACTCCCTCCATAAAATCTGTGCTTATTTGTAGTACATTTTGCTTCTCTCTCAAACAACGAGGAATGTCAGGAGTGATTTCCTGTGCTTTGCTGTGGCATGTCCCTTCCTCGTCAAACTCCTATCTAAGGCAAACAATAATAGTAAACACTTCTTGAGGGCCTTCTTATTGCCAAGTAACCCTCTCCAAGCTTTGTAGCTGGCCATCCATTCCAGCCTCATGTACAACCTATGAAGGAGGCACAGCTGAGCCAAGTGAGGCACAGAGAAGCTCAGGAACTTGCCAGAGTTCCTCAGCTAGCAAGGGACAGAGCTAGGATTTGCAACAAGGAGGTCTGGGGTCTGTCCATATGCTTGTCCATGACACTGTAGTGCCTCTCTATGAGGAAAAGTGGCCCTTCAACAGGAGCCATCACAAAGTCTCCTTCCTAACAAGTGACCAAAGCCATGTGTATGTGCTAGAGTGTGTGAGAGTGTAAAAAAACTGCCCACTTTGGAATGAGATGAGCATGAGTTCAAGTCCAGCCCCTGCTACTTTTCACCCTAATCTTCTGAGCCATTTCCTCATCCATAAGATTGGGTGAGTAATGAATGCTTCCTTCTGGTGTGATTTTGAGGATTTTGAGGAGAGGAGGTACATGAAGCACTAGTTGGTTCTGGCATCTAGGCGGAGCTCAGTAGCCATTAGCTCTGGTGAAGATGATGGTGGTCCTCAGGGGGCAGTTTGACTCCGCCCCTGACGGGGCAACATGGAGCCTGGATAAAACAGGACTGAGGGAAGTTAAGCAAATTTGCAATCGGGGGGTTTAACCACCACCTACCCTCCGCTGCCATCTGGGTGAAAGGCACCAGAGACACAAGGATACCCTCACCATTTTAGTACGGCCATTGGGCTGTGCCCAGTAAAGGCTATGCTCAGAGGAATCCCAGGGGGCTTCTGGAGCAAGTCCCCTTCTCCTTCACTGAGCCTACTGATGAGCGCAGGTCAGCTGGCTCTAACTGGGTCTGTAGCTTCTCTAGCCTGAGTACATCCTCCTTTCCCACAGCCAGCAGCTTCCACTTCGCTTTATGTTTTATGGTGGTCGGGGGTAGGAGCTGGGGAAGCGGGACAGTGTTGCTTAGCAGCAAAGCTGAGAGCTGCCATGTGCTTTTGTGTTTCTTCAAGGCAGGGTTTTTGTCACTCCAGCCGGTGGAATCATATTGGCGTTCTCCCTTGTCAGAACCCCATGGGTCAAGTGTAGGCGTGTGTGTGCTTTATAGAAGGGTCCCCAGTCCTGCCTGGTGCCTGCTCGAGAGGATGGTTGTGGCTGGTTTTGTTTAAGAGACACTTCATGCTGCAAATTCTCAAGTGCAAATCACCTTTTGTTTCTTTTATCCCTGGCAATAACGAAGGGCTGAACTGGAGCTTAAATAATTCTTTCAATGAACACATTAAACAGACTCTTTCATGATAGAGGTTAGAGGAATGAAAATAATCTGCACAAAGCCACATTTCCTTCACAAAGTTTTAAAAGGAGTGAGGGAACGGCCATGGAGGGAACAATTAATTTTGTTTCTGTAGGAAAATGGGGAAGGGGGGGGATGAAATATGTTTTAAGACTTTCGAAAAGATTTCTGGTGGGAACGTTTAACAACTGAGTAAAAACATTCCCTGGGGAAAGACAGTGCTTTTTGGGTATGTGTTTCTGTGGCAGTTTCTTATTATCTTCAGAGCAGATGAAGAGTAGAATTCCTCCTGTCTTTGAGAGCTGAAACTTACTACAAAGACACATTTTGAGAATGGCATTTCTGTGAAGGCTCTGGAAGCCACTTGACATGTTCATAATACTCTACGTCCCTTTGTGGCTAAACCGACACAAAGTTGGCTATGGAAACCCTCTTTCTCCCAGTTCAATGCCCTTTCATCCTTCCTGTGATGCCCCAGGTATTTTCCCATGACTTACTTCCATTTTTAGTTGAGTGAAAACTAATTCTTATAAATTTAGTAGCTTTTATTTTTTCTTTTAGCACCAGAGCATTTGCAAACCTGACTGAAATGATAGATTTAATACCTATGGGAATGAAATGCCTGGCCCAGAATCACCCAGCTCAGATGGGTTCCTCAATATCTTTTGTTGGGTCAGTGTTCCTTCCGAGACACCAGATGGAGGACATTCTCTTTGTTCAAAAGGATGGGACTTTTGTGGCATGACAGGGAAGCAAACTCTGACTCCGATGATGATGGAAATGTTTCTCCCCAAATGTTCAGAGCTGTCAGGAGGTCCGCAGGCTGCCTCAGAAGACGCAAACCCGTAGATAGCAGGGGAGTCCTAACACCGGCTGGGAGGGCGGCTGATCCAGGAAGGGAGGCAGTGAGCATCGTTCTAGCTCAGGGTCTGCAAAGCTGTGTTGTTGAGGTGGAACCTGCTAATGCTAACAACCGAAGTGCTGAAACCACTCCCAGTGGTATGTGTATGTTAAAAGTAGACTGTTGAAGGATGAGAGGACTCCAGAAGCCAAAAAGAAAAGAAGAAACCATAACGATGTAGTAGTAATAGAGAGTTAAGCCTTCTTGAATAACAGTTTGGGGGTAGTGTGTATCATGCACAGTAACTACCATCACTTATTTTCAGTGATTGCCTTTAGCAAATGACTACCTCCGCGGAGCCTCTGTTTCTTCTAAATGGCTCATGTTAATGACTCCTAACACTTTGCAAATGGAGAGGCATTTTTTGGAGAAAAAATTGACATACATCAGGGTATCAGTTTCAGGTGTACAGCATGGATGGTCTGATTTACATCTACTGTGCAATTATTACCACAATGAATTCAGTTAATCTCCATCTTCTTATATAGACAAAAAGAAGAAAAGGAAAGGAAAGGAAAGAAATAGAAAATAAAATTTCCTTGTGATGAACACTCTCAGGATTTAATCTCTTAAAAAATTTCCTATATATTACACATCAGTGTTAGCTATGGTCATTACATTGTACATTACATGCCTAGTACTCACTGATCTTATAATTGAAATTTTGTGCCTTTTGACCTCCTTCCTCCGACTGTACTTCCCTCTACCTCCCCTAATTTTTCTTCTCTTTTTTCTCATTCTACATGTAAGTAAGGTAATATGCCTACAGGAGTGAATTTATCTTTTTCTGAATTATTTCACTTAGCATAATGCCTTCAAGGCCCATCCATGTTGTCATAAATGGTAGGATTTCTTTTTTTTACAGCTGAAAAATATTCTGGTGTGTGTGTGTGTGTGTGTGTGTGTGTGTTTCTTTATCCATTTATCTATCAATGGACACTTAGGTTGTTTCTATGTCTTGGGCTACTATAAATAATGCTACTGTGAACATGGGGGTACAGATATATTTTTGCGTTAGTGTTTTTGTTTCCGTTGGATATAGTCCCAGAAGTAGAACTGCTGGATAATATGGTAGTTCTATTTTTAATTTTGTGAGGATTCTCTCTACCGTTTTTCATAGTGGCTGTGCCACTTTAGAGTTCCACCAGGTTCCCTTTCTGCACGCCCACATCACCATTTGTTATGTCTTGTCTTTTTGATGATAGCAGTTCTAACAGGTGTGAGGTCAAAGTCATTTTAATCATCATGTTAGTTTTATGCATTAATCCATTAATTACTGCATGCAACTTACAACAATCTTCTCATTCTAGTGATAATAAATTGCATGATTATGGTGCTGGAACACCTGTCCACAAAGAACACCATGAACCCAGATACAAACCTACATCTTTCTCAAAAATTAACTAAAAAAAATGGATCATAGACCTAAATAACAAGCAAAAACTATTAAAGTTTTAGACTAAAACATACTAAAAAAATCTGTAACCTTGTGTTTTGGTTACGAGGTTACAGATTTTTTTTTAGATATAGCACTAAAAGCATAATCCATGAAAGAAAACAGAGATAAACTGAATTTTATTAAAGTGAAAATCTTCAGCTCTGCCAAAGACACTGTTAACAGAATGAAAAAAAAAGCCACAGAGTGAGAAAAAATATTTGCAAAAGACATATCTGATTAAAAAAAAAAAAAGAAAAGGACTTATATTGGGGCACCTGGGTGGCTCAGGCGGTTAAGCCTCTGCCTTTGGCTCAGGTCACGATCTCCAGCTCCTGGGATTGAGCCCCATGTCTGGCTCCCTGCTCATTGGGGAGTCTGTTTCTCCCTCTCCCTCTGCCTTTCCCCTGGCTTGTGCTCTCTCTCTCTCCCTGCCCCCCATATCTGTTTCTGTCTGTCTCTCAAATGAATAAAGAAAATCTTTTTAAAAGAAAGGACTTATATCTAAAACATGCAAAGAGCACTGAAAACTCAACAATATGAAAACCAATAAATAGGCAAAAGCTCTGAATAGATACCTCACCAAAAAAGATATACAAATGATAAAATAAGCATATGGAAATATGTTCAGCATTATTTATCACTGGGGAGATGCAAATGAAAACAAGTAAGTTACTACTACACCTACTGGAATGACTAGGGTGGGGGTGAGGGGGACGGGCAAAATGAGTGGAGGGGAGTAGGAGATCCAGGCTTCCAGTTATGGAATGAATAAATCATTGGAACAAAAGATACAGCATAGGGAATATAGTGAATAGTATTGAAATGGAGTGGCATGGTGACAGGTGGGAACTATGCTTGTGGTGAGCACAAGTGTAGAGTCACTGTGATACACACTTGGCACTGCTGTAATGTTGTGTATCAACTACATAAGAAAGAATTCTTCAATTGTACATCATGACCAGCTAAGGGAGAAAGAAAAATGGTAGAACACAGAGAGAAAATGAGGGGAAAAAAAGGGAAAAGAGAGAAACAGTGAAAAATTGAATGAGAAAAGATACAAACAAAAAAGGCATGGAAACAAAAGCAAAAAACAAAAAGATACAATGAAAGAACTAAAAAAGATGGAGAGAGTCCTCTAAAAAGGACTATGTGTTCAGACTAAACACTAAGAAGGATCTAAAATACTGACACCAGTTGCTGGGAGAAAGCAAGGCATCAGGAACTCTTCTTTGTTGCAAGTGGGATTACAAAATATTTTAAAAAAAAAGGTATCAAGCCATGCGAAAACATTGATGAATCTTAAATGTATATTACTAAGTAAAAAAAAGTTAACTGGGGGTTCCTGTGTGGTTCAGTGTGTTAAGCCTCTGCCTTCGGCTCTGTCATGATCTCAGGGTCCTGGGATCGAGCCCTGCATCGAGCTCTCTGCTCAGCAGGGAGCCTACTTCCCCCTCTTTCTCTCTGCCTGCCTCTCTGCCTACATGTGATCTCTGTCTGTCAAATAAATAAAATCTTTAAAAAATAAAAAATAAATTAAAAAGTTAATCTGAAAAGGTTACTTACTGTATGATTTGAATTTTATGAAATTCTCTAAAAGGCAAAACTACGAAGATCATAGACATATCAGTGGTTGCCAGGAGGAGAGAGGGTGGAATTAAGTGAAGCAGAGGTAATAATTTAGGGTTGTGGTTTTTATGTGATACCATAATGGTGGATACATTACACTAAGAACAAATATTTTTTGAGCACATTCTATCTGCAAAGCATGTGCTCAAAAAATACTTACTGCATATTGGGTCTTCAGTGAGTGTGGTAGCATGCCCTTATAAAGAATTAGAATTTAAGGAGTTAGAGACTGACATTATGTGTGCTATCTGCCTCTATATTAATGAAAACAATTTATAAGAATGTATTTGTATATTATATGCCTATATAAAAACATAAAATTTCTTGTGTAGCTTTTTATGATGACTTAATACAAATGGAAAGCAAGTTTATTCTGGTCTATATTTCTAAGTGCTTAACACCCCTCCATTTGCCTCTCTCCTTTTAGATTCTAACTCTTTTAGGACAGAGATCTTATCTTTGAGTTGCTTATAGCTTCTGTTTACAGTGTTTCTTATGTAGGAAGGTGCCCAATAATATTTATTTAGGTGACTATTATGTTTTAATTTCTAAGAAAACATTACCCTGAATTCAAATTCCAGCTCTACTATTGGGCATGGTATGTAATCTCCCTGAAACATAGTTATATCAACTATGCAATAAAAATAATGTTGAATTTGTCTTGCTTATTTGTGAGCATTTGAAAAGATTTTACTGTAAAACACTCAGACCAGATCCTGGTATGAATTAGGAGTCCAGTAAATGGTCTTGAAGAAAGTAATGGCTACGGACTGTTAAAAAGAGATGCCAGAGTACTTGATTAACTCAGAGGGGGATAAAAAGGTTCAGTAACCAGAACAAGAAAGAAAGATGGTTGATTGGTAGGTGAGGAGGTGGCATGATCCATCGTTTGGCACCTGTTTGGCATAGTCTCAGTTTCCATCAGCCCATTCATTGTCTGAAGGCAAGTTGCAGCCCGTCTATCTGCATTATTGTAGAAGATATAATTGTTGGGAATTCCTTCTACCTAGCTGCTGTTTGCACTGGTGAAAATACCCAAGAAATGGATGTGCTTGACTTTTTCAAGGTCTCATTTTCATAACCACCCAACCAATGAAATAGGACTTTTTATACAGTCTTGCACACAGCATAGACTCAGTTGCTAATTGTTGATTGATCCATTCCTGAGTTTGGTCCAAAAGACCAAGGCAGCCAAGGAGATTGTTAGCTAGGGGCTTCAGACCTACACATTAGCAAGCCTGAAGGTGACATGAGTGGTTTGCAGTTCTCAGAATACATGTCATAATTCTTGGAGCAACCACTCTATTCCACTACTTTCTATGGATCCAAGCATGAAGCTTGTATCTCCATATAGCAGATACTACATTTTGACAATTTGTTACTACTACACCTTAAGGAGATACAAATTAAAACCAATAAAATATTACCAGACACCTACCTATTATGGTTATCTACCATTCTCTTTCTTCCACTAGAAGATCTTGAAGTCCAGGGGTCATATTCACTTTTGTGTCTACTCCCTCCAGCACAACTCTTTTAGTATAGTAGAAACTAAATAAATATTTGTTGAAATAAAATAAGGTTAAAAAGGCCAAAATCTGCTTCATCAATGTAAAGAAAGCTTAAAAACCTTAAAAACTTAGTAATTTTTTTTTTACAACGGAAAACCTAAAAAAACAGTTAAAAAATATAGTTTGGGAAGTGGAGGGAGTGGGATTTTGTTTTAAATAAAGGAGAAGAAAGTTCACGTTTTTTAATGTTTACATAGTATAAACAAATGGTACATCATATTTTCAGCTTGAATATGAAAAAGAAAGTTTACTTAACATTCAGTTACCTATACTTCACTGACAGAAAAAAAAATTAGTAACAGGTTATAGGAATTTATTTTGTAACTATAAAATAGAAATATCTCTTAAAGTCAAGTTTAGATGCTGAAGTTGAGTCAAATAGGAATCTGCAAAAATATTAAAATCTACAACACTCATGAAGAATGAGCAGGATGTTGGAAGTAGCCATCGGTTCTGTCTAGGAAAGACAAGAAGGGAAAATTAAAAAGTTTAAGGAATCTTACCTTTAATAAGTAAATAAATATTTATCTTACTTAATTGTTTCGCTTTTCCCAGGGTATTTATAATGCTTGATGATTCGATGCCAGGCAGTGATGCTATAAAAATTAATGACTCATTAGCTTATCCTCATTCTTAGCTAATTGTGATTGGTGACGAATTTTGTAATTGGTGACACATTTAATACATTTAGTAATGTACTCAGGGGACACATTTAAATGAAAGAGTTTGGTGAAGCAATTTGAAAAACATGAAAACATTTCTTATTAGTGATAAATTTGCTGAAATTCCAGTTGATTAGAGATAAGATACAACTCTATACATAATATGTGCTTACATTAAATATCTTTTCCTCATCTACTCCCAATTTAGTATGTGTCTTATCTCAAAGAGGAAAAATGATCTATATTTATTTCACTGGAATTTCTGTTTTATGATTATCAGCCAGCATGTTCCACCAGGAAGTGTTTAAGGAGCAATGGGAATTTTTAAGGGACTTACACTGTAAACAAATAGATCAAGTACCACCAGTTCACCGAACTTAGGAGACTAGTTCCTCTGGGACGCTGTACTCTACAGGTTAGGACCTTGGAGTTGAGCCAGACTCTTCCTTAAAGGAGCTAATGGTCTGGTGGGGAGACAGACTTGCGAAGATAGAGTTGAGCTGAGTAATAGTTAACCAATAGACTTCTGTAGATGGGCATGCTAGGCAGATGGAACTGAAAATGTATAGGCACAGAGAAGCAGATGGCCACTATGTGTTTGGACATCCACAAGCCATTAAGTGATGCTGGAGCATTAAGAGGAAAGACTTGGATGGAGAAGAGGATGCAATGATAAGTAGAGGACCAACAAAAAGTGTTTTGGGGGCCTTTGATGATTTCACCGATTTATTTTGAGAGAGAGTGCATGAGTAAGGACAGAGAGGGGCAGAGGCAGAGGGAGAGAACCTCAAGCAGACTCCACACTGAGGGAAGAGCCTGATGCGGCCCTTGATCTCAGGACTCTGAGATCATGACCTGAGCTGAAACCAAGAGTTGGACGCTTAACTGACTGAGCCGCCCAGGCACCCCAGTTTTGGAGGCCTTTAAAAGGCGGTTGGGTTATAATCTGCAGAACCTCGCCGCTAAAAGCATGGCTGCTGGACCACAGTATAAGCATCATCAGGGAATGTGTTAGAAATGCAGAATCTCAGGCCCAAACCCTGACCTCCTAAATCAGAATCTGCATTATAGTGAGACCCCCCAGTTGACTCTGATATACATTAAAATGTGAGGAACTGCATGAATATGTAAAGAATTGTTAAATGGCATGCTAGAGAGAGACATGACTGGAATTTTTTTTTCTAGAAAGCTCACTCCAGCAGCAATGCTGGTGTTGGACCAAAGAAGGGATAAGATTAAAAACAGAGAGAGTGCTAAGACCAGTGCTGTAGTAGTCTAGGGGATGACTGACCACATCTGGAAATGCAAAGTAGGAGAGACATGTAGAAGACAGCAGTGTCAAAATTTGGCAATCAATTTGTGTAGGGGGAAGATAAAAGATTTTAGGCAGACTAAAAGATTTCTAGCTTGAGACACATGGAAAGATGTGTTGCCAATATAGATAAAGTATGTAGGAGGAGGAGCATATTTGTAAAAACTGGACATGATGAAATACTGAAATATCCATTTAGAGGTAC
>RCUC01151864.1:0-12358 GCA_003697995.1 Taxidea taxus jeffersonii | reverse complement strand
CTCTGATAAGCACAGTCGCTCAGCATGAAATCATTGAAGAAGGAAGATTACTTTGGTTTGCTCTGGTGTGGGTTTCCAAGAAGTTACTGATGCACTCTCAGAAATACGCACTATCTGTGAGCTTTATGACAAACTGTGACCGAGTTGGGCGGCCTTGGCCTTGACCAAACAAAAAAGAGCTTTGTACATTTTTAGGGAGGTGTTCCAGTTTGCTCATTCCCCCGGCGTGGGTGGCTCGGCTGGGAGGAGGGACTTCTCATTTCCAAAGTGAGCTCATAAAGTCCTGCCCCTAAGTGCTCAAGGACCTCCGGTTCTCTGTAAGCTGTAGAATTCATCTTGACTCTTGGGGGTAAGGAATTTAGATGGACGTTCACTTCTCTACACAGCCCCAAAAGCCATGTATTGAGGGCGGAAATAATTTTTATCTTTATAGAGAGATGCTCGATTCTGAAATATGGTCCACTTTATGGAGTTTATAAGTGAAGCAACCAGACGTCCCCTGCGCCCTGTCCAACTCTGATTCTCCCTGCTATTTTCAAGGGGTCTGTGTGTGTGCCTAGGAAGGGAACAAAGGAAAGTGAGGTGTTGTCAGAGTTTATCTTCTCGGGGAGCTTTCATTTCCTCTAAATCTATTTTTGCTTGTTGGTAGACAAATCATACTGTGAATATATAGCAGTTAGCTGGCTGGTAACTGAGTGTTGCTCCGGGCAACCAGATTTCACAATGTTTCAAATCCCAATAAGGGAAGTCCTCTGTTCCCTAAGCCATGGTTTTGGGTGAGGGGGTGTGTGCGCGTGTGTGCAAGTCTGTCTGTATGTGTGTAATTCGTGATGACTCAGTGTCTAAGAAGGTACAAATATTATAGCAAATCTATTTCTGGTTCTTATGTTACCTTTCAGGAATGGGCCTGGAAGACCTGGTGAAACTCTTTTAATCATTTCCTGCCAACGTTTGGCTGTGTCCCATTTTGTAAGGTAGGACATGGTCTTTAAAGATGATGTCATGGGGTCTAGATAAATGTAGAGTTTTCTGAGTGCCACCCCAGCCTAGCCCATCATACCCACCGTAATGGCCACTGCAGTTTTAATAAACCCATGAGCTTCCCTTGAGATTAAGTGAAGAGGGTAACATATTTTGGGGAGAAAATGGAGGAGGAGAGAAAATGGCTGGGGTGCAGATGGGAAGCTTCACAGAGGAGATGAACATTGACATGGGCTTTACAGTATGACCAAGGGTTTACAGATAGAATGGAGAAGAAGGGGTGCCTGGCTCAGTGGGTTAAATCCTCTGCCTTCGGCTCAGGTCATGATCTCAGGGTCCTGGGATCGAGTCCCGCATCGGGCTCTCTGCTCAGCGGGGAGCCTGCTTCCCCCGCCCCCGCCCCTGCCTACTTGTTCTCTCTCTCTGTCAAATAAATAAATAAATAAAATCTAAAAAAAAAAAAAAGAATGGAGAAGAAAAGTCATTTTGGGTAAATCACAGAATATGCAGAGGAAACTCTGCTCTCCAGTAAAAATAATGTTCTCCTTTCTATGTGACCATGGAAGAGTCAGCTAATCTTGTGACTATTGGGAAAAATGCATAAAAAGTAGGCTCTTGGGCACCTGGGTGGCACATTCGGTTAAGTGTCCAGCTCGATTTCAGCTCAGGTCATGATCTCCAGGTTGTGAGACTGAGCCCCACATGGGGCTCTGCACTCAGTGGGGGAGTTTGCTTTGAGATTCTCTCTCCTTCTCCCTCTGCCCTGACCCCCTGCCCCATGCTCATGTGTTCTCTCTCTCAAATAAATATATAGGTCTTTAAAAAAAAAATAGTAAAAGGTAGGTTCTCAGACACCCTGAACTTTACATCATTCATGCTTTGAATGCTCACTTGTTGTGTAGAGATAGTTATGATTACAGAAAAGAGATGGTGGCATTTCCCAACTCCTTTTTTTTTTTTTTTAAGATTTTATTTATTTATTTGACACAGAGAGAGAGGGGGAAGCAGGCTCCCCGCTGAGCAGACAGCCTGATACAGGGCTCGATCCCAGGACCCTGGGATCATGACCTGAGCCGAAGGCAGAGGCTTAACCCACTGAGCCACCAAGGTGCTCCCCCAACTCCCTTCTTAGGGGAAAACTACTGAGTAGAATCTGACAGACATCAAGAGATGGAAAGGAGCTGGAGGATAAGATTTGAACCACGTGTGATGATTTGATGGGTGATAAGATCAGAACCATTTTTCATTTACTCAAAGGTCAACTCAAATCAGAAGCTTCATTTCTTGCTTCTGCCTCATTCATTCATTCAGTGGCTGTGATCCGTGTTCATAGCTGTGGTCCGTGTGCTGACACTTTGCTGTGAGTGTGGCCTATAGTGGGAAATGCCATACATGGAAATGCCACATGTAAAAGACAGCCCCGGTCCCTGCCTGCCCTAATGGAGATTATCATTTAGCTCAAAACTGATCTTCAGAAGGAAGCAAAACAAACTCAATTCCATCAGTTAGAATAAAAGTGACGTGTCCAAAAAATAATCAGAGAAACACGTATCATTCTCCATGCGGATCAAGGCACAGAATGGATGAACTCAGGCGCCAGTTTTTACTGACCGCTGAAGTAGAAAAATGAGGCTATTTCAGACCTTTGAGGCCCTTCAGCTTTTGGACCCTTGGGAGCTCCACTCTCAGGCACAGGCCCTTAGTAAGTAGAATTTTTGCTTTTAAAGAATCGAGAACGTTAAAACATAGACATAATTTAGCTTTTCAAATTATTGGACTGTGAGTAACTCAGTTAATTTAAAATTGCCTGTGAGTTCTTGGCAATCCCAGGGCATGTTTAGGAATCCTTGCAAAGTGAGAAGAATCTAAGCTACAAATTGTTTTCAAGTGTCATAAAATAGCTCTGAGCTCAAAATGCAGCAATGAATGAGGCGGACATGATAGTTGTTTCCTACACATTTGTCTAAATGTTTATTAATTATATTTTGCAGTTTCATACTTTGGAGTAAAAAAAAAATTTTTTTTGGTGGGGGGGGAGGGCTCTCAAACATCCCTGGGCATTCTGCCCATAATGCCTAATGGATGAAACAGCACTGCATCCAGAACCCATAGGGCAAAAGACCAGTGAAATTAAGAAAGTTCCTACAGAACCAAAGAGAGAGAGAGCCACGCACTCCAAGGGAACAGCCCCTGTGTTAGCAGTAAAGTATTTGCATATCTGATGCACAATCAGAAACACAAACAGCGCTGAGGTCCTTGAAAACAAACTCTGAGAAAGGAAGGACAAACAAGAGAGCGGAGAGGAACTGATTTTGTGAGCCAGAACCCCCCCAACCTCCCCACGGGTCCCCCCCACCCCCAGCCCCAGTGCTAAAGCCCTGGGCTAGCTCCTTCCTGCATGTTGTTCCACTGAATTCTCACAAGAACTCTGTGAGGTGGTTGGGACTGTTCCCATTTTACAGATGGAGAAGTCAAAGCCTAGGGGAGTCGAGGAACTTGCCAAGGGATTGACAGCTATGAGGGATGAGAGCCAGGGCTCAGCCTAACCCCAGAGCTCATGCTCTTTGCACAATACTCATGCTGTCTTGTTTCATAAAAGGGTGGGGATGACATGATTATCCTTCTTTTTCTAACTGCTGATATAATGAGTGATGCATGGCACTTAGAGTGGTTGGGATGAGGAGAGGTGTCTTAGGAGGTAGAAACTGCAGTTTCCCAAAGAGCAAAGTCAAAGTGATAGAAGGCAGAAATTTTTTTTTCCTCTTATATGATTCATTCATGGAAAAAACTGTGGTGGATAAAACTCCCGAAGCCCACAGTCCGTAGCAACATCAAGGGAATCTTTAACTATGGAAAGTCCCAAATAACAATCAGATTGGAACATATCCAAACCCCCATCATAGTCACTTCACAGTAGGTTCTCAAAATGCAGTCCTGGGTCACCTCCCCCCAGAACTAGCTGATGAGCTCACCCCAGGGCAGATTCCCAGGCCCCAGGATTAGAATTTTGGGTGAGAAAAGCCTGGAAATCTGCATTTCAGCTCACCTTCCCTACCTCTCCAAATGATTCTTATGTTCTCTAAAAATGTAAACTACACTCTTCATGCTTTAGAATAAGGTCCACCTCCTCTTCCTTTTCTTCTTCAATAGCTTTTAAGGACTATAGCTTAAACTTCCAGAAATGTCTAGTTCTGGGCTTACCACCATTTTATAGATGGGTAAGTAAGGAGAATAATGGGTACAGGGCTATTCACTAAGTCAGCTACAATAAGAACTGAAAAAAACAAAAAAAAGCCTGAAGACAAAAAAAAAAAAAAACCCAAAAACAAAAACCCATAAAGCCTGCCCGACTCCTGCTGTACTGAGATGAACTCTTCGGGCCTTGGCTTAAGTCATTACTGTGATTCTCACCCACTGAGATCCCTTCACAGAGGAAGATGTTGACAGAAGTTTTTTAAGCAGCTGTTATCTAGAAGGTTAAAATGACTTTTTAGCAACCAAGCCATCCCCACAAAGGAGGGAGGAAGGAAGGAAGAAGGAAAGATGGAAGGTGAACGTGAAAGAAAAGGGGAGAGAGAAAGAACAACAATGAGAGCAATCAAGAGAGAGAGGGAGAGAGAGAGAAAAGAGGGAGGGGGAAGGAAGGAAGAGGTTTTTCCTTCTCATACCCATGGAGGTTTAGAGCCAGTGGCCCAGTGGACGGGATGGAGGGGGTCAGCCTAAGGGACCAGAAGCACTCAGATGGCTTTCAAGGTGAGGTCAGGATATCCTGCAGAACACTTGGTGTTCAGCCTGGAGAAGCCAGGACCATTCTGTCCTGCCCTTCCTATCCTTGCCGCCATGTTAACCACCTCGGACCCCCCTGGCTCAAAGCTTAGCACTGCAGGCATTATCTCCTCTGTTCTGGTAAAGTCTCCCCCCCGTAAAGGCTGGCAGAGGTCCAGTTCAGAAGGGCTTCCTCCAACAGGAATCACCTGCCTTTCGGTAAACATAAAATGTTTCACTGATTTTAGAATTAGACAAACAAACAAAACATTGAGCTCAAGCCCACACTCCAACCTCAATCTAAGGGAAGGTGTGGTCCAAGTCTGTCCTCTTGAAAAATTTGGAGGGTCAAGGAGCGAAATCTGCAGTACAGTTACAGCACATAAAACGGGAAGAAGTCCGAAGTACTTTTCAGACTTGGAACTAAAAAGGTTGAGTCTAAAAAGGAAAACATGTCACCTTCTGCCAAAATAAACTGTGATGAAAGTTTAGACCCCACCACCTTTCAGCCAAGCATTTCCTGTTCTGGTCTCCCTCGTCTGCCTCACACTAGCTCCGAGGAGGGAGAGTTATTTTTAAGGTGCAAACAACCAGGGCTAAGAATGAGAGAAGTTATTTATTTATAGTTACACCTTTCAACTGTTCTTTTTTTTTTTTTTTCCCCTCTGGAGACAGAGGCTTGGTTTGGCTTTCCCTTTGAATCGAAAGTCCCTGGGGTGAGAAGGACTCTGAAGGGTCATGACAGAGTCACTTTGCCTCCAGATACTTTGCCTCCATCGTCCTGGGCAAAACGAGTCACCACTCCTGGAGGAATTCCTCCTCGCATGCGTGCGCCTGGCTTATGCAACACAGGTGCTCTTGAGCAATGGTTGGTAATAGGTACCTTTTGTATAAAAGGTGATTTGGAAATACATTCCTGGTTTTGTTATTTTAAGGAATCCAACAGTGATTCTCCCCCCCCACCCTTTTTTGTCCAACAGAGAATTCCATTATCATGAGAACAGATATTCCATAACTGACGTGAGTGTGTAAATTCAGCCTTTGGATCAGATTTTCTCCAGGCAGGGCACATGCATATGCAGCGTTCTTGGAGCCAGCAAGCTCCTTCTCGTATCTAACTGCGTCTTCCCTTATTTCTCATTCCATTAAATCAGTCCATTCTCAAACCTCCCAAACCTCAAAGGACTCGTTGTAGACCCTTGGAATTTGCCAGTAAACGAAAGAGAAAAGCCTTCCCTCCTGATGCTTACGTAAACCTGATTTAGTGTTGGCCAACATTGACTAACATTATTTTCTTTCCAGTGTGTGTTTCCACCTGACATTACAGTGTTTGCTTGTCTCCCCACTACAATATAAGCATCACGAAGGCTTTGCTCACTCCTTAGTTCATCGCTGTATCACGAGCATCAAAAATATACTAAATGAAGGGTGCCTATCCGGCTAGCTCAGCTGGTTGGTCGAGCATGTGACTCTTGATCCTGGGGTTCTGAGTTCAAGCCCCAAGTTGGATGTAGAGATTACTTAAAAAAAAAAAAAAATCTTAAAAAAAATAGATACTAAATGCTTAAAATGAATTTGATGAACAATTTCTTAAATATGTCAAATTGTTGAGATATCTGGAATTATACAGAGTGCTGAAGAGGTCCTTCCCCACCCCCCCCTTTTCTTTTTAACATAATGGTTTCCTAAATATTCTAGCTCTACTGTTTTCATCCACTGGCTCCGGCATTATTATAGGAATTACTTGAAGGACAAGAGGATGGCTTTTTTCTACACTCACTAGTATCCATGTGTTTTAATTGGACAACCTTGAAACTAACAACTTTACAGAAAAGTTGGTTGCCATGACCCACTTCTAGCTTCTTTGCTCCCTTTACTTCTGGTGGGTTCTTTGTGCAGCCAGGCCAATGGGGTCATGATTCAGCTTTTAGTGAAAGAAGAGTCCTTTCTGCGTCACTGTACTTGTGCGAAATTTGGTGCCTTGTACCACTCAAGGAGGAAACAGAGAAGACTGGAAACTGAGTATAGAACCTAGCCCGAAACGCAGATCTACCAGAAAGACGGAGAGAAACAACTTAATGATCCAGTATGATCTGGAATGACACAAGAACTTATAATGACACGGGAACAAAGTTTTGCTGACCAACGAATGGAAAAATGATGCAAATGCCCAAGATCAGGTATTTGGGTATACTTACTCTTTGGAAGGTATATGTCCTTCTTGAGAGTTTCAAGCCTTTGTTCTGGGAACATTTCTACCACTCTGAGTGCAATGGAAACAAGTAAGCCGACACACAAATCCAGTCGGCAGCTCACTCACCTTTTTGCTTAAGTGGGGCCCGTTGGCTCCCCCGATGCTTCTCTGCACTGACGGTGGTACTTGATACACATCCGGCTCCTGGGTACCGTGGCTAGTGGGGACCTGGTAAATTCCCTGATGTTGGTAGGAAGGTGGCACTTGGTAGATGGTGTCTCGAGGAGCACCGTGTGGGTTTGGCACTTGATAGAGCTTCTGTTGGCCAAAGGTCTGGTGCATTAGTCCAGAAGTAGGCTGGTCCTGACCGGAGGGGGTCTCCTGAATGGGGCCAATCAGAAGTTTCACTCGATTGCCTGGGACAATGCCTTGTCGACCATGTAAGGAGCATAGCCACCATCCTTCCAGTCCTCCTGTGTTCTGCTCTATGACAGTCAGGATGTCTCCCTTGCGGAAGGCCAGCTCCTCAGCACACTCGGGGACATTGTCGTATAAGGCCCTTGCCATAAGATTCTAGGAAGAAGAGAACAGAGGGACATCATGTTAGAATGCTAGCTCAGTCCTTTAAACACCAAGAGCCCTTGCTCTTATGGAGAGGCAGCATTCCTGGAAGGGAGCGAAAAACAAATGGGAACAATAGCCTGTAAAGAGAAAAACAGATGGTGGAGACAAAACACAGATACATACGTCCTGTGTCTGCCACCAATGACATCAGACTGCCTCCTCGGCGAGGCGTTCTTTCCTCTAACACCAGATGCTGTGCCAAGGAATTATGAGTAGCACTGGTAAAGAGTTCACTATACAGAAATACTTTTCTTCCTTTCTTAAAGCCAGCTTAAAGAATAAAATATTCCAAGACCTTCAGATGTGCCACACCAGACATTTCTCAAGCTTTTCATATACTGGAGGCAGAAAGAGTCTGAGAAAATCCCCAATAACCAACGGTACACATGGCATTTATATCTGGCGCTCAAATGGAAACAAAAGTAGACTATATATGCCTTGGCAGGGCTTACAAATCCTTGTTCTAAGCTGATCAAGAAGTCCTTGGATACAGGGAGAATCGACAAGCATTTTTTCCATGATAATCAAGCATGGGTATTGGGTGACCGTAGTCTACATCTCCAGATTTGATGGCAAGGAGCTACGAAGAATTTGTTACACATAGGTAGATGCCACCTCTTTCTTCTTTGGTCTTTGATTCATACCTTTCCTCAAGGCCCCTCCTCACCTGGCCAGTTTCCCCCCCTACTTCTTGAATCTCGCCATTCACATCAGAAAGGCTCTGCCTTCCCCTTTCATGGGCCCAAAACACTCTCTCCCTTTGTACGAAGGCCTGTCTGGCACATTCAGTACTAAGCAGACAGCCAAAGTAGGCATTCAGCAGAGAGCGGGCAAGCAGTACGTGCTGACATTCTTGGAAGCCTTTCAAAGGCTCGGAAGAGTTCATTTCTTGGCGTTAGTCATGTTTCACGGTGTGATGGCAGCCATTACCACGCGCCCGCTCCTTCCCAGCACACAGAGGAGTCGGGATGCCATAAATTCATCACAAGCACTTGGAAAACTAAAAGTGATCTCTCTGGTGCTTCACTGAAATGTCTGGATGCACTTGAGTCACTGGGACGATGATCAGTTGTTGGAGGAGGGACTGCCTATGGGGTGGAGTATGTTTGGGACTTTACATATTCATGGAATTTTTGGCAGGTATTGTTTGGATTTCTGCCCCCTCCCCCACCCCACGCCCTGACATTTGCTTCTCTAGAAACATGGACTTGATCTTCCAGCCCCGTGCTCTTCATTCCTTTAGAACTGACATACATTAATCATCTCCCTCTGTTCTGTGCCCCATAACCACAGCCTTGTGCTGTGTCCTGGGCCTCCCCTCTTGGGGCAGGGGTGCTGCGTTATGTAAGGCCGCTCCCCTCCAGTCAGTACCTGGGAGGGGGTCCTACTCTTACTGTTAATCCTCTTAGGGCAACTACTCAACCAGAGAAAAGGAGATCAAGCCATAGAAGTCAGTGCCCAGGGAGCCTGATGATGCTTTTTAAGGATAAGGTTGAAGTTCTTGATCTTGACAATTCTGAGATCCAGAAAGTCTATTATGTAGACAGGTGAGCAGTAAGGGAAGCTCAAGGGAGATGGAGAGGTTTGTGATCGAGGTGGTTTTGCTGAGTATTTATATGCTAGGAAACTTTGGGGTTTTTCCTAACAAAAATTCACATACATGAAGAGAAAATCACACAGCATCCCTATCCTGGCTAGAGGAACCACTTAAGGATGTGTCATAATCCTAAAATCTCTGTTTCTTTTCTTCCATCTTTTGAGTTGTGTGACTTAAAAGAAAAGTCACAGAGTTATGGACAACAAGATTCTGGTTCTTCGCACCAAAGTAATCTGAGGGAGATTGTTCCACGGGAGTTGTGTGGTGATTACAGAGTAGGGAAGGAGCTGAGTGCTCTGGTCTTTGTCCCTTGCTCTGGGGCCCCATTCAGGGCCGGGAATGGCTGGTAAGAAAGCCCCAGATGAAATCAAGTCACAGAGTTAGGACCAGTTCTGTGGAAGCTGAGAGTGGGTGCCGGTAGATTCCAGCGGCTACAAAGAAGGGAAAGAAAAGAAACAGAAAACACTAGAAAGGCAGGGACTTCCGACCTCATCAGCAAAAATAAACTGGAGCCATGTGGAGCTGGATCCCTGCCATGGGACTCCATGCGGCCCTGAAGTGGGACACTGGGCCGTGCTTGATGTGAGGCGGCTCGAAATCCCACGTGAGAGTCGTTCTGGATGTTCCTCGTCTCCCATGCCAGTGACCCTCCCGCCACCTGGGAAGCAATATGCTACTGCTTCAGGCGTGCCCCAGGAGCTGTGGGACTGCTGTCCTGGCTAACGGCAGCACCCTAGGTGAGTTCTCCTGATCGTGGTCCGTGATTTCCCAGCAGTCCTCCCTGCTGCCCACGGAGGTGATGGTTTAGGAGGAGAGCTCGCTTGGCATGACCGTTGGGAGCATGCACCCAGTGCTGGCCTGACACCTCACACACCGACAGGTGTCCTCAGCCTTGGACTTATTATCTCTGCAAGCTACAGAGTCCACATCTACACCCACCGCTCTCCCACACAGGTTACACCCACTTCAGAGACCTTCAGAGAACACCTGGACCCAACCTCCCTGTTTTACAGATAAAGAGACAGGTCTGGGGAGGCCAGTTTATCATTTGCCCAAAGCCCCACTGCTGGTGTCAGAGACGAGAATCTCTTTCTAGAATGCTAAGCCATCTTAGCTCAACTACTGGGCTCAACTCCATTATGTAGCGAAGTTCTGAAGACAACAATTCTTGTCATGTCTATAGAATAAACAGATTATTTCCTTTTGTGCCTCCACTTCCCATGGGTAAGATGGGGGTGAGGGTAAGGGCACCTAGCTCACAGGTTTACTGTGAAAACAAAATGAGTTAATCCAAGTCAGGTACCTTAACACAGCTGGAGGCTTAGGAAACTATTGTGACAACTTATTAATTTGTTGCATGGCTCTTTGGACTTAGGCTCCCTCCCCACTCGGTCTCCAGTCAGTTCTCCATCAAGGGCTGGATTCTGTTCTAATTATGCTATTATATACATATATATAAAAAATAGTACATATAAATGTGTAATATATGTATTTCCACATATATTATATTTTATAATATAATATTTATTAATTTTATATTAAATAAATATATATTCATAAACAGCTGATATTTCTCTTGCTCACAATGACATATCAGAACTGTGTCTTGCAGTATTTCTCTGAATTAATAACGAGTCATGGTCCCTGCAACCTCTTGTGGGATATTTGCCTGCAAACAGCAATAATGAAACTGTTGATTGCCCTCAAGAGAGCAAGACAAAATATTATTATTATTCCTATTACTCTGATGAGTCCTGGATATACCTCTTTAGATTCCAGCAGGATCCAAGCTATGAGAAAGTGGTGGTGGCGGGGATGGCGCTTGGCTTTTGAAAACACTTGGTGCTTTGGGGAGCAAGCACTCATCCAAGAAGATCCCAGCAAAATTAACGTCAGCCAGACCACCTCATTCCAAAGTGTGTGGAGTTGATAGGCAGATCAAGAGTTAATTGGTCTGGCTAGAAGATGGTGGAGGGACCTCCTCCTTCTGGGTGGGAGGTGTGATGCCTTAAGGCCACAAAGTCAGAAGGGGGCCTATCTGACTATCCTAGAAAAACCCAGGAGTAGGGGTTTGTCTATTCGAGATTGCCTCTTTCTCCCACCCGCCCCAGGATATTTATCTGTAGGGCAGGAAAGGTCAACAGAGAAACAAATCTAGGAGAGATAAGAGAGCTAAGTCATTCCATAGCCAGTTGGCTGGTGAGCCTGTGAGTGCATGGTGGTTAGAAATGCTAGGGCTTGGCCAAGGGCCAGAACAGTTGGGGCACAGAAGTTCAAAGCCAGGGGAACTTCAAACAATGACGCTCCTGCTCCTTCACCTTACAAATGAGAAAAAATGAGCTCAAGAAGTTAATGATTTGCCAAGCCACCTGGCCAAAAGGTCACAGAGCTGGGGCAAAAATTCAGGCGTCCTGTCCCACCTCCAGCTCCAGAATTGGGATAGTATTTAACAAAGTCAAATGCATGGGCTACCCAAGGTGTGCTTCTAATTAGGATTGAAATCAGCATTAGTTATAAATCCTCTTTGAAGGGACCCTAATTACAGTAGCCTCTAGTGTTGCCCCCCCCCCCCGCCCCCGCGCCCAGGTCTTTCTTGAGGCTCTCTTGGCTCCCATGAGTCCACCTCTGGTTTCTTCTCTTCTCTCTGTTCTCGTGACCACTCATCTACCTGCTTCTTCACAGACTAATCATGTTCCAAAGGGATCCCTCCTTTGTTCTTTGCTCTTCTTTGCATCCTCAGTCTCTAGAGGAAACACACAGATACAGAACCACAGCTCCAGCCAAAATATTCCTTCTGCTCTCCCGTCCCATATCTCCAACTGGCTAATAGGTGTCTTCTGTTCTAACTGGCCAAGTGTAAAAACCCATTTCTCCTGCTTTATCTCTCTTAGTTCACAGCACGCACACAGCTGTCCAAGATAGGAGGCTCAGGGGTTTGCAGAATCTCTTCCCAACCAGGAACCCAATCCACTTGGCCCCCGTCTTCTCCCTCACTGCTTCTCCTAGTTCAGGCCTTCAACAACCCTGTACTGGGAGCCCGGCAATTGCTTCTCAACTGATCTTCCTGCATTCACCTTCTCCCACCTCAAAATCTATCTTCCACCTTCTCCAAAGAGTTGTCTTTCCAAACCTATCTGCTGGTTTCCCTTTCCAGTACTCTGTCATCCTATTTCTCTCAGTATGACCTGTAATATCCC
>RCUC01151863.1:0-14559 GCA_003697995.1 Taxidea taxus jeffersonii | reverse complement strand
CAGCAAGGAGAGAGAGAGAGGTGGTGGCAGGTTATGGGAAATAGGAGAAAGGCCTTTCTCTTACCTCTGGGGATTGTCAATGGCTGATATGGAAGATTACACTGGAACAAAGATTGCATTGCCAGCTTGTGTAGTTTATGCTCTACTTGTACTACATTATTATAGACTAGTTCTATTGTCTTGGCGGACAATAGAGGGTTTTATTTCAACATTATGTACAGAATGCCTGTATGGTCTCTTTCTTCCCTCCTCCAGATGCAGGAAGATATTGAGTATCAGATTTCTGAAGGAGCCATGTCCAAAGGAGGAGGTATAAACATTTCCTTTTTTTTTTCCCTTCTCTCCCCTCACCGCACCCTCTGCCCCCCCCACCATCAGCTTTCAAAGCCCAGTATTCTGTTGTTTGTGCAAGAAGACTAAGTCAGAACCCATTAGAGTAAGGTCTTCTCGGGCAACTCTGCACAAACAAAAATGAGTCATAAAATAGGATCCTGAAAGAGTGATTTCTATGCCAAACACCTGAAAGGTAAGTCTTTTAGGGATTTAAGGAAAAAATGTTTTAGGCATAAATACTCAGAAAATGCTGCTTTTAGGTAAAATTTCTTCTCTTTCTTTCCCCTTCCTGTTCCTGCCTCATCACATACACGTGCCAAACCATAAATTATATATTCTCAGGTAGATACACAATGTACAACCAATGTACATTCACAGTAATTGTTTCAATTAAACCATGGCTTACTGGTGTCAGCTGCTGGGAGGTATAGTCACTGATATCGCCAAAACTTGTGTTCAACTGATCTTTATGTTCTTTCAGATATTTTCATTTTCTCTTCCCGTTAATGAGTCGGGGATGATCCTTAAAAAGATAATCTCATGCAGGCAGCCTGTAGATTGGGAAATACTCAACACAAAGTGAGGAATTAGCACGTCTTCTTCTTTTTCTGATGTGAATAAGAGACAAAAATTACTCCAAATAATCCATGACAACAGTCTAATGTCATTGTCCTAAATTTTCTAAATTATCCATGCCAGTTTCAGCAATTAAGGACAGTTCCTTGTTAGATGAGAAACTCTAGTCCTCCACATATGCTCAACCTTAATTATTCCCAATTAGGCTGTTTCGTCAAAAGTTCGGTCTGGTCAAATTATCTGACTGTTAAGTAATTGCCACCTAAAGTTATCTTGACCTGTCTTCTGCAAAAGGAAATTGGTGTAATGAGAATACTGCTTTTGTGTCACCTTGTGTACTTAAACTTTCTGTGCTACAGTTTCCCCATCTTCAAAACACAAATGCTTCACGGTACTCAGAGAGACATATGAGAGTTGAACAGGCAATGTCCCTAAGGTCCCTTGTACTTGCAGAGTGTGGGGGGAGTGGAGGTTTGGAAGAAGAAGTCTATTGGGCTGAAGATGATGATAATCATTGCCCATCATTTGATGTATGTCTTTTAAATCACTGACTGAGTCCGTTTCATAAGTAAATCATGGGCGCCATTTCTGCAAAATAACTTGCTACATCTTTTAGAAGTTTTACCAGCAGCACAACTGATTTTATTGCTTCACTGATCGACACAAACTCAGTTCTCTGGAGAAATAAAATAAGACTCCCATGTTATGTATCTTCTCTTCCTTTTACTCATCCTGCTACCACCACCGTTCCAATTTTATCACACCACACCTTGAATGTTGCCATAGTTTCCCAACCGCCCTTCTTCCCTCCTGTGGTTCATCCTGAAGATTGCACTTAATCATGTTCTTAAAGCACAACAAAATCACCAAGGTCCTACTTAAAATTTTGACTGCCTCTTCATTGATGATGGAATGAAGACCAAACCATTTATTGTAAAATTCTGGCTCCCAACTGTTCTTCCAGTTTCAAGCTCTTCTCCTCCTCAAAGTTGAGCTCCAAATGCAACTTATTTTGCATTATTTCCTGCTCACAAAATGCCCTTCTCACCTCCATGTTGTTGTCTCACCTGCCGCTTCTCTGCCCAGCACTGCCCTCCACTCTTTATCAAAAGGAAATCTACCCTTCAGCTCTCTAAATAGTCTTCCCACTACAGCCAGAAACCCTTCCATTTCATATTTCTGGAGCTCATGGTCTGCATCACAGGTATGTCATGTCATCATTGCCTGGAATATTATATGTATGGGTGCAAGTCTTAGCCCTCCCACCAGAATACGAACCAAATATCTTGCACGTCATATTATCTGGCACAATGCCTCACTGTAGAAGGAAGATGGTGCTGCTGCATATTTGCTTAGTAAATGAATTAATAAAATCAATAAAAATAAAAACAGAGCTATAAGGGAAAAAAGAAACAAAGAAAGGACCATGATTTTTTTTAAAGAACAGAAAATCATTTGATCTGTCAGTAAGATGATCACTTAGAATGTGGACAAAGCATGCTATAAGCCATTTCTTACAGAAATTCCAAGTGGAGGTGACAACTTTGTACCAGAACTAAATGCACATGCATCTAGCCTGCATCAGGACTAAATACGTTCAACCTAACACCATGTTTTTGCAGGTCAAGGCAAACGAGACTTTGCCATTGGCAGATGCTCCAGTATGTCAGAAAGGGACTGCTCATTTGCATCATTAAATAACTTGTAGTTAACTCTGTTTGAAGCAAGCATCCTAAGAACGTAATTAGAAAGCAAAGACTTTTGAGGAATGCATTAATCACTCTGCCTCTAGACTTTCCAGCCTGCTCTTCTAATCTACAGATTCAGGATGTGAGCGACAGCCTCCAGCTGGGTTTCCCACTTCCAGCTCAGTCAGCTCTGCTTGCTGCAGACTGGCCAGCCCCCACAGCCCAAAAAGGCCTGGGCCAGTTCCTTCCCTTCTCCTGTTGCTACTGTTTCTCCTGACTAGAGATTTGGTGTAGTCAGTGGCATTTGGATCCTGACAGACTTCTTCAGCTTGTCTGAAGTCTGAAGTCAAGGGGAAATCCTTGTCAGCAACCAAGGACCTCTCCCTTCAGTCCTGAATGGGTTTTTCCAATTACAACACAGTTTTACAGATCTTACTGCCCTTGGAGTTTATTTGGGCCACTAACCGTGTAAATGTATAGATAGAATTTACCACTTGCTAGAGTCTCTAATTATTTAATATAACGCCATCCATTTTATCTTTACAATTCAAACACCTGGACATAAGCCAAGGCAAGTGTATACTTTGGCTCAGCATTTAATAATGAATTTCAGATGCATACAATAAAACATGAAAACTATACCCCTCCCCAAAAAATGTCTTGTAGTTAAAGCAACAGTGAACCCATGATCAATTCAAAGAGATGATTCAATTCATGAGATAGTGCATGTCTGGATAATGAATTCCATTAAAGCTGTGCAGAAATTCAGAGCTGAAAGTCTGAAAGCATTTGCAAAGATAATGTTTACACTAGTCCTTAAATACTCTGGCAAGGCAAACCCTAGAAGATAATAAATCAATGATTGAAGGGTGGAATAGAGACAATATCACAACCATTAGAAGGCTTTTAAATGATCTAATGAAATACCTTACCCTATATTTTTAAATTTTTCTATGAAAAACAACCCACCAGAATTAATTGTTAAAAGGCTTCATTTTTCACACAATAAAAAGTAACTACCATGTAATTAGATTGCCAATTGTATGCCAATCTAATTAAGAAATCAACTTAAATACACCATGCGTACATTACTCTTTTATATCAAAAGTCCTGGTATTGCACTGATCTCAAATATTCCCTGTCTTCTGAGTAAGACATGATAGACACACTCTGGCTGTCTTCGTGTGCTTTCCCATAAATGCCATTTCCAGAAACCTATACCATAGCTTTGTAGATCAAGGAATAAAAAGTATATGAAGCCAAAAGTCTGTTTTCCACCTTGTGTTTCAGATCATTTACACCTGTTGAGTGTAAACAGGAGTCCTGTTGATCACCTGGTGTCCGTTGGTGTCACAGACATGGATGGCAGGGTAGAAGAGTATATGAAGAGGCTAAGTCATGTGGTTTTAAGGGTGGATCTCAGAAATTTCTACCCAGAAAGCTTTCCCTTTGTCTTTCAAGTCTTTGCTGCTTTTAAAATTGCAAACAACCCTTCAAAAAACAGACTTGTAATGCCCATATCAATCATTTGTGTATTGGTGATAGTGGAAGACTTGGGAGTGCCAGGCCTTGGAAGGGGACTGGGAAGAGCAACAGCAAGAAGACAAATTCGTAGAACTTCTGTAGAGTCGGTGACCTCAATTCTTAAAGAAAACCCTCTTGCAATAAAACCGTAGTCATATGAAAGAAAACAAAGTTATATGCAACAAATTAAATTATAGAAAGACACTAAAGAAAGATGTTTTAAGCACTGAAAATATTACTGTTAGGAAGACCATGTAATTTATCACTCAAATGAGGACCCAAAAAGGGATATCATTTTTTTTTAAAGATTTTATTTATTTATTTGAGAGAGAGAGATCACAAGTAGGCAGAGAGAGAGAGAGCGCGGAAGCAGGCTCCCCGCTGAGCAGAGAGCCCCATGTGGGGCTCGATCCCAGGACCCTGAGATCATGACCTGAGCCGAAGGCAGAGGCTCAACCCACTGAGCCACCCAGGTGCCCCGGATATCATTTTTATCAGGAGAACAAACAGGTAGACTAGAATGTATGGTTATCCTACTTACACATCCATGTTTAGCCATGAAAAACTACTGCTATCTTTCTGGCATATTGGATAATTAATTTTCATCTTTCATTGTCCTCCAACATTGAAGGATTGATTCCATAGCTACAACTTTTTACAAATGAGATTCGTTTTCAAATTTATGATCTAGTTTTCCATAATGTATTAGCTGCTTAGCTAACTCAATAAACTTTTCACTGAGAGGGGACCTTGCTTGGGGTGATGAGTGGCAGGCACACAGGGCTGCAAAAGTTAGATGCTTCCCCAACAGGAAGTCAGTTCTCTCACACAGGAGAGAGATGGCTCCTGGAAGACTTTGAAACAAGGATCTAGGAAAGAGGCTGAGTCTTTGCAGGAGGAAGAAAAGACCTTTATAAGCGGTGAAGGAAAATGCTGATTAAGAAGGAAGGAAAAGGAGAGCTCCTAAAATCTCTGTGACAAAAAAGAGTGACTGGCTTCTTTCTTCCACAAAGATATGCTACAATGTTATTCCATGTTTCCATAAGCTGCATTGGACCGATTCCCATGATGCCAAGCCATGGTTACTCTTCTCCTTCCTCTACTTAAAAAGTAAAGACTGTGTGATTTTATCCTCCCTGAGGAGAGGCCTTCATGGCTCAAGGATAGGATCCATCACGAGGAATAGATTCTGAAGCACATAGAGCACTTGTGTGACCTGTTTTGATTTTGTATTCTCTGTGTAGCAAATAGAGAGCATCACTCAGAAAGTTCTAAGATTTACCTTCCCTCACTAATTTAAGAACAACACCAAAAGCAGTGCTGAGAATGGTGGACGGATTTTCATATAAAGACCTGCAAACACTTTCGATTCTACACTATGCTTTTTGTCGTCAAAAAAACAGACGGGACATTTTAATGTGATCACGTGCACATACTAGGCCCTGATTTTCCTAAATTGCACCTACGAAATGGAATTCCTTTACCAAAGCACAGCTCCATTTCCCCCCTGAGAGGCATTCTATTTAAATTCTCCAATGAAACTTGATTCTGTACAGTTCAAGGTTGAGCCAAAGCTGTAATAAATCCACCTTTAAACACTTCCACTTACTTATCAGGAGGCTTTAAATTATTTGATTCTATATGTTCTATTTTAATAGACCAAAATATATACAGCCAGGGAACTTAATCTCTTAGCCTTTTCACCTAGTTATTCTCTGTTTATCACTTCACTTTGATGAGAAACACATTTATTACAAAGCTATTGGCTGAGGACAACATAAAATGGATAGCTTTGCTGATAGTTTCGCACACAGGAAAAACCTAAGGGCGACTTTTTTCACATTTTCCTTTTCCAACCATTCCACTGCTGTCAAAGAATGTCAGCTTTAGGCAAGACTTCTAGATGTGTTTTTTCCAAAACCTCTGAGTAAACTTCATTTTGAAATCTTTAAAATGCCAGCCGTGAAGGTTGCCCTGCGCACAGCCTCTAGGAGAGCAGCCCAGGTTGTCATGGTGAAATGGGTCAGTACCGTTCTCCAGGCAGCCCGTGAGACAGCGATCGCGCTGCTGGCGTAGTGGTAGCAACGCAGGCCAAAGCAGTCCCCGATCTATAGCTGAATCTAGGTCACCGGGATTCTTTGATGCTGCAGCTGTCCATGTGGGACTTCCATCTCCAGCAGGGTTCACAAAGCTCTCGCGCACACTGGGCATCCCCCGGAGCTGTAAACATTGCCATTGCACTCCATCCCCTCCTTCTGCTGGCCATGTGTGATTCTTTGGATTAATTGAGGGAGGATTCCCAGCCACGTGAGCTGGAAAACATTCTGTGTGTGTGTGTGTGTGTGTGTGTGTGTGTGTGCGCGCGCGTGTGTGTAAGAAAGACACCGAGAGACAGAGATCTTGCTCGGGAGCCTGTATGCTGAAATTGCTATTTAAATGCATATTTCTACAGAGTGAGCTAAATATTAATATCACATTCCTCTGTTAATGTAAACACCAGCAGCAAGATTTGGCAGCTCATAAAATGAGGAAGAACTTAGGCTTTTCTCCATATGCAACATGTGCTTTTTTTTTTTTTTTTTTTTGCCTGAGTACCATTTAAGTGAACACCATATCTCCAGTGTGCCTAAAACGGCAGGAATGCAGTGAGACTAGCAGGGAAATGAGAGCGAGGACTTGAGCATGTGGGCACCCTTGATAGTTTGGCGGGGCTCCTGCTGCTGGGAAAGCTCTCCATTGTCCGTTGTCCTTCCTGGTTGGAGCTGGACGCTAAATATTTGTGCCCATTTATTTGACATTACTTTTTAAGTTTACATTACCTTTTCCGTTCTATTTAAAAGGAGCAATCTGCATTTTTCATATAGAGAAACAATCTTCTTTAGCATTTCTATTTTTATGATTACTTTTTTCTGTAGTTGGTTTTCCCCTGAGGACACATTTTTCATTTGAAGAGCAAGCTTTTTTTTTTTAATTGTTCATCCAAATATCAGTTAGGATTTCCCATTTTTCTAGCTAAATGCCAAGTGCACATACCTACACACACACACACACACACACACACACACACACACACTGCTAGTATGTCACTAACGGCTCCCATGCTCCCAGATCTGCACTATATAAAAAGTATCTTTTCTCAATTTAGCTAAAGAGAAAAAAATAAAAAGCCTTTAAATCTCAACAAGAGTAGATGAATGAGGTAGGAAGATTTCTATTTACCTACCTCTTTCTTCAAAGAAAAATGTTGAAATAAATAAATACCTGAAAGCAATATGACATCGAGCCCCAGATATCAAGCCACTGAAGAAGAGAGGCAGAAGACAAAGCTTGATGGGATGTGGACCACATGTGGGGCACATAATGGGATGTGGAAGGATTAACCTTGAAAAGGAAAAATAGCACTCTGAAATCAGAGGGTAGAAAGCAAGAACGGTTACCATTATGCACTGAATTGCGTCCCTCCCCAAATTTGAAGGTAGAAGCCCTCAACTCCAGGACCTCAGAATATGATTGCATTTGGAAACAGGACCTCTCAAGAGGCAATTGAGGTTAAATGAGGCCATATGGGTGGGGGCCCGGTCCAACATGACTGGTGTCCTTATGAGAAGAGACAGAAATAGCAGGTGCACAGAGGAAAGGCCATGCGAGGACTCAGGGAAAAGACAACATCTGCAAGCCAGGGAGAGAGGCCTCAGGAGAAGCTAAACCTGCTGACATCTGGATCTTGAGCTTCTAGCTTCTAGAACTAGGAGGAAATAAATTTCTGTTGTTTACACCACTTAGTCTGTGGTATTTGATTATGGCAGCCCTAATAAATTTATACAGTTGCACACACAAATACATTTGGATGTTCAGGAATTTAAGCCAACCTTTGCCTTTGCTAGGTATCTAAGACCATTAGCAATGAAGACAGCTACCATTTTAATCAGTGTGAGCTGTGTACCAGGAAGCCTGCCCATCCTCCATGCACTGTTTCACTGAATCTTCACTGTAACACCAGGAGATGAGCACTATCATTGCCCCTATCTCACAGTAGGGAATTGTGTGTGTGTGTGCGTGCACGTACACACACGCGCACGCACACACACACACACACACACACGTGCATGAGCTCGGAGAGTGAATCAGTGGACCAGAACCTCGAAGACCGCATGGGCGGGCAGTCAGATGGTCGGCAGTCTCCCTCCAGATCCCATGCTTGACAACCACACACCAATTCCATTTCCAATCACATGGCCTTCCTGGGGTCCCTCTAGTAGAAAACATGTCTTCCCATTCCCATCACGCCCTGTTAGGAGATACACCCTCCTTGCTTCCTCTTCAAATCATATCTGCCAATTCAAAGCCCAGGTGGGATTGTAGCAATCAATAGAAGCCCACTTATGCTCCCAGCTTCTTCTGTCTCCTAGAATATAACATTCTATGCATTCCTCTAGCACTGCCAGCGTATTGCTGGGAATTATCAAGAATCGTCTGCCTGGGGGTATGTCCTGTGTCCATGTCTAGAGAAGAAGCTTCTTGAGGGTAGGGGCTCTACCACGGACTCCCTCCCAGCATCTATTACCAAACTATCATATAACTATACCTAAGAAACATATTTGACTAAAGCTTCCAAAATTAAATTTCGGTACAAGACACTTTAATTAAACTTAAAATCTATGAAAACACCTCAATAATAATCTGAGATGTGTGATTTCAGCTATACTAAGAGTCTGGCCTGCTTGTCCTTTTGAGACTCTATATGAGTGTGGCGCCCAAAGGCAATTATACAAGGACAAGTCGGGAGCAAATCCAGTGGCCCTCAGCTGAGTCAAATAGCTGTTTTGTTACTCAAGCATCCCAAAACTCCCCCTTGCATGTGCATTTCCAACATTTATCAGTTTTTAATTAGACATTCTGTTGTGTTGGAGATGCAAAGTTTTAAAGTCAGATACTTAATACCTAAGAAACATTGAACAAGTTAATGTCTCTGAATTTCAGTTTTTTTATTTGCAAAAGAATGATAATAATTCTTACTTCAGCATCCCCGCCATAGTCTTATGGGCCTGTAGTAAAATTTAAAAGAAGCAATTTATGTAAGATGCCCAACATACAGCAGATATTCAGTATATGTTAAGGCTGCCTACTTTCACTTCTTTCTGTGCCAAATGTAAAAAAAAAAAAAAAAAACCAAATCAACAAACTGTCACTGGTAATTAAATTGCTCTGCATAGCCATTGGAAAAGGTTTCCAACCATACTGATACTTAACATTTGATTAAAGATTTGCTGTTCACAAAGGGCTTTTATGAGCCTTAACATTTGATCCTTAGAAAAAATTCCATGAAGGAATCAAAGCAAGAATTATTACCATTTCAATTTCAGAGGAAAAAAAAAAAACATTATAAGTCCTCTATAGAACAAGTTACTCAATCAAACTTACTGAACTGGAAAGTAACAAAGCTCAGGTTTAAACCCAGAGAATCAGGATCTTTCTGGGAAAGCACAATAACTCCCTGAGCTGGGCTCTGGGTAAGGTGACTGTTCTGAAAAATACAATGCAAACATTTAGCACACATTCTGTGAGCAATCGTGACAAAGGGCTCTGCTGCTTTTTTCGCCAGTCTTCCTTAAGTTATACTCACTTCTAGGAGTATTCTCAGTATAAAGGAAAAAATTATCCCTTTCCCATTTCCATTAATATAAGAACATGGTGACATCTATCCAACTTTCTTGCAAGAGAGGCATATGAAAAGGCTGAGTAGAATTATGTGCATTGCATAGCTTGATTCAAATTATTTTTCATGTGATGCGTCAGTTTTTAGTGGTAAAGTAGAATCAATTTAATTGTGATTTTATGAGAAATAATTCATATAAATGTTAGTGATATGATTTGTCAAGTTTGAAAGTGTATTAATCTCAAAATAATAAAGCTAGAAATGACTTTCTAAAATTTAATTGACAAATGAAAAGAATTGGAAAATAAAATTTCAAAATTACACTATTATGAGATCAAAAGACATAAAATGCTTAGGGATAAATTGGACAAAAATCTGGGCAAAAGCATCATACAGAAAAAGATTAGACATTGTTAGAGAAATATTTACAGATTTGAATAATGGAAATAGATACTATGTTCATGAATTGGAGTGCTCAGTATTATTCTCTACTCTTAGCAAATTAATCCATAGATTTTATGTAATCCCAATCAAAATCCCAGAAAATCTATTTTTTAAAGAAATTGATAAGCTGTCTCACAATGTGTACAAATATACAAAAGATCTAAGGGAAATATTAATTTTGAAAAAGACAAACAAAACTGGAGAACTTACACTATTTGATTTTAACACTTACTGTGAAGCAACCAAGGGAGTGGAATAAAATAGAGAGATCAAAAATAGACCCAAACATGTATGATAACTTTGTGTCAGGGAAAGATTTCTTTACAAGGTCAGAAATAACACTAAAAATAAAATAAAAATGTATTACATTGGACATTATCAAAATTAAATCCTTTATTTTCTTTAAGAGAAGAATCAAGGGAATGAAAAGGGAGACTGGGAGAAAATATTTGCAATGCATATAATTGATAATTGCAATCCAGTATATGTAAAGTACTTCCCCAACCCAATAAGAAGACAAATAATAAAATATATTTAAAAGGGTAGAAAATTTCAGTAGACTCTATACAGAGGTATATGAACTTCCAATAAGTATATGAAAAGATATTCAACAGTAGTCACTTGGGAAATGTGAACTGAATTAAAACCACAGTGTGGTGTTACTTTATGTCCACTAGAAGAGCTAAAATTAAAATGACTGGCAATATCAAATATTGTCTACAATGGGGAGCAACTGGAATTCTCATACATTGCTGGTGAGAGAATAAAATGATACAACTACTTTGAAAAGCAGTTTGGAAGTGTTTTATCAAGTTAAAAATACTGCAATTCCACATTTAAGTGTTTACTAAAGAGAAATGAACACGCATGGTACACAAAAGTCTTGTACACAAATGTTCACTGTTCATAGCATTTTTATGCATAATAGTCCAAACCAGGAATCAACCCAGAATCCATCAACAAGTGACTAGATAAACAAATTGTGATACAGTCATACAACTGAATATCCTACTCACTAATAAAAAAGAATGAATTACTAATATACACCACAACAAGGATAAATCACACAGACATGTTGAATGAAGGGAGATGATACCAAGAACTGGTATGATTCCATTACATGAGGTTTCAGAACAGACGAAATTAATCTATAATAACAGAAATCATATTAGTGGTTTCCTGAAGTAGAGGAGGAGGAACCAACCATAAGTGGCACAAGGGAACTTTCTGGAGAGGTAGAAGTATTCTGTATTTTGATTGGGGTATCATTCCACAGTGTCATCAACCCATATATCTGAAATATGTGAACTTCACTGCATATAAATTATACTTCAAAAAAGTTGATATTTTAAAAAATGAATGTGGTCAAATTTCTTTAAATATTCTTTTTCTTAAATTCTTAAAAATTTGTGAAGATCCTTCTCTTCTAGGTTAGACATTAGTCTATACTGAGGGCTACCCACTCTATACTGAGTCTATACTGAAGTTAGAGTTTAGTCTATACTGTGGGGATTTCACTGAGCTTCCCTCCCAGGTATGCTAAATACCATTCTCCTCAGACCAACAGTTCCAATATTCTTTAAATGGTGAGTGGTAAAAGAGGGTCATACTCTAAAACTATCAACAAAATTAGACAATAACTAGACCTACAAACCAGACAAGTTCTATGGGCTTTTTAAAAACATTTTGTTATGGAAAATTATAAACATACATAAAAGAAAGTACAGCATAAGAAATCTTTGTGTCTCCATCACCTAGCTTCAAAAATCATCATTCTATGGCCAATCTTGTTTGACTATAACCCTATTGCTCCCCTTCTGTAGCTTCTCAATGAATATTTTATAGCAAATCCTAGGTGTCATGTCATTTCATCTGTAAATACAAGATGCTCTAAAATTGTGATTTGTTTGCTCATGCTGTATACTCTGACTGAAATTCTTAACCCTTTGCCCAGAATATAGCTGAATCTTTCTCATCTGTCAGATGAGACCTTTTCAGAAAGACCTTCCCTGATGTCCTTATTGAAATAGCTAACCTCTACTTTGGCCCCACTACTTTTTGTCCTGGTAATTTTTGGCAATTTTTAATTGTTAGTTACTGGTTTTTGTCTGTCTTCTCAACTATACCCAAAGGGCCACTGGACCTGAAAGATGATTACTAAATGGTAAGTCATCATTGTTAATGAATTTCCCTGACCAGGTAATCTGCTACAACTTTTCAGGGGTCCATAATTAACATTTTATCTATATGTGGTGATGCTCTGGATAACCACCAAAGGTGAGCTGGCATTGCTCTTTCATAATTTTCAAAGCCTAAGGTATAAGGAGGTGTCAAACAGAGCCATCGGGTGTGTTTCTTCTTTTGTATATTTTTGTAAGAAACATGGAATGTTATAAATGGAAGCAGCTTGAGAAATTAATCTAAATTCATAGATTTGTCAGCTTTTAGAATGAGAAGAATCCTTAGATAACATTTTGTTGAAGACGGTTCAAACTTTTTCTGTTAACAGATAACAAAATGTCATAACCCACACCTAAAGATGTAGAATTTGTGATCTGAATTCCTTGTCTAGATATATAATCCACTAACTTAAGTGAGAATTTGATTTCATGAAACATTAGAAAAATCACTCCATTTTATTTTATCTACACCTAGTATACTCAATTAAGCTATTTATTCAATGAATATTTATTTTACATCCATCATGTAATAAAATCTCCCTTAGGTGGTTGGGGATAAGTCAGTGGAAGATAAAATAACCCTGGAATAGGATCAAAGATGTAGTAAGAGACATCCTTGAACCCAGAAGTGTCCAACATACCTAACACAGCTTAGAGTTTCAGGTAACCATTCAAGTTAGCCATTCAACCAAGTCTGATTCATACAGAAGAGTGTCTTCCATCCTATTTTCTCCAAGAAGTTATGTCAAATATTCTGTCCATTTCCATCACCACTCATTCACTCTTGCCAGGGCACTGATCCCAATATATGGAATAAGGAAATGGGTTGCCACAATGATAGTTTCTTCTGCACTGGGCATGAGGTCAGGGGCCACGTCAGAGGTGGAGGGACAGCAGCAAGGGAGGTGGGCTGGCCAGCAAGAGGGAGTGCACACTTCCCCAAAGTAAGGCAGATACAACACCCATCCTCCCCCAATAATATCAATCAGGGCGATGTCACTATTCTGTTCTCTGTCTCTCCAATGTTCTTTTCTTCCACCACCACCACCACCACATAAGAGGGAGTTTTCTAGTTAGTCCCCTGGCAAAAGTCTTCTCATCCTCTGAATATTGGCTATCCTGGGAATTCTAGCAAGACTCCCTGCTTTACCTGGACACTACCAGTCCATGAAGTAACAGCTTTGGATGACAACAATATAACAGCAGCACAAGTAGTCTAACAAGGGTGAGTTTTTGAAACAATGGGATACCAAAACTACAGTATTTTCCCCTCCTAGAATAGAAAATAACATGTGTTGCATTTTTAGAATTATAAAATAATGCAAATTTCCTATTTTAACATTTCAGATCTCAGTTGCCAAGTAACAAAACCACAAGTTCTCCTATTTTCCATAAGCTTTCAAAGTTTATGTTTTTGGCATACTTCAGGGCAAGAAGGAACTTGTTGCTAAATATATTGCATGTTCTGCCTCCAAGAAATTTGGGGATTTCTCAGAACAAACTTGGGGGTCAAAATGATGATCGAAAAGTCACTGCTGGCCTTTCCTTTGTGACCTGCTGGTTCTATTAGTACTGAGAAACAAAGACTAATTGTTCTCCTCAGGATGAATGTTGCTTTGAGAAGCTAGAGGCACTTCTGAAAAGATGGAGCAATAACCTTGGTGAGTTCAGAAAAGGGCATGTTGGGATCAAGACTAGGATTCTATCTTCCTTGTGGATAGCATTCTAACAATCTGAAACCTGAAGGAGTCTAGTGGGTACACAGAGCTAGATGTCTAGCCCTGGGTCTTGTCTTGCTGGTCCACACCCATGGTGAAAATTAGTACCTCCCACCTCTAAATTCTTGTAGATCTTATTTTATACATAAGCTCTTGGTACTCATCATATGTTGACCCTGTTATTGGTGCTATTGTGCCTGTGATACATCCTTACCTAGATCACAGGCTTCCAGGGAACAACTATAGCTTACACTTCTTGTCTCTCTCCCACGGCCCTAGGGGAAATGCTCTAGACCTAAGTTCTAAGTAAGTATATGTTAAATGACTAAACATTCATATCTGACTGAGCTAAGGGAGCATAAGTAGTATCTGCTGACAATATTCCCCACCTTCTGTTTCCTGCCATAAATACCAAACACGCACACACACACACACACACA
>RCUC01151862.1:0-29525 GCA_003697995.1 Taxidea taxus jeffersonii | reverse complement strand
TCTATGCCTTCCCATATTCCTCCTCATCCCTGAGTAAGTTCTTGGTCCTTTTCAGAAGTTCTGGGGATTACCCTTATAGCTCATGATTTATCCTTGTTGTTGTTGACCTTGGTACCTGACTGAGGTGGTTGCTTTATCCACCATACAGTTACTTTTTTTGTCTTTCCGTTTCCATAATCTGTTCTTTTGAAGTAAGTCACCACCATTTGCTTTGAGTGCACCCACACTCAAAGCAAATGGGAAGGGAATTAGGCTTCACTTCCTGGAGGGGAGAGTATTTAAGGAGGGGTCAAAATATGTCACCCCAAAATATGGCATGCCGGCAGATGGATTATTTTCAGGTAAAGGCATCTGAGATTCAACAGATGCAGAAAGAAGCTTTCCCAGATCTTCCCTTATATCTGACTAAAATAGGAAACTTCTAAGGAATGAGGACTGCCATAAATTCCCTCTTTTGGGCAAGTTTTATGGCCATAAAGAAGGAAAGGAAGTTGGTGCCAAGATGAACCTGCAAAAGCAGCCCTTATCTTCCATTGGTTTCCCTGAACTGGCTTACCTTACCACAGTTTGCCACCCTTGGAAACCTAAAACCCTTTTCTTTTGTCTTGCCACTTCTCTACAAATGTATTGTTCCTTGCTAATATGCTATATAAGCCCACATTCTAACCACCCCTGGAGTTGCTCATCACTGAGTTTCTCTGCTGTGCATGCTTGTTCCAAGTGTTACTAAACTTCTCTTCTTTTTTCTCTTGTTCACCTGTTTTGTTTTGTTTTTTTAAATTTTAACTTATGGGGATTTGGTAAAGAACTTGGGAGAGTAGAGGAGTTTTCCCACCCCTACAGTTTCTACATAAATTATTTGGAATTCTTCTGTTAGAAAGGTCTGTCTCTTCTACATTTATTTACTCAATTGTTTATTTAAATCACTGGACCTGATCTTCATCCCCCTGCCTAGTTTCTCTTGTTAGGCTGGATATTTTCCTTCGAGTACTGTCTGTGTCATCAAGTATCTGTTGTGTCCAGAGTTTACCATGCTTGTTTTGGGGGAGGAAAGTAGAGGGCAGAGAGGGGTCAATAAACAAGAAATGGAAGTGTCACATTGTTGGGGAGAGAAGTATGGAGAGAAGAGATTATGGCTGGATTTAAGTGAGTTGATGGAAGATATGGTGGGTGTAGGACATCAGAGTCAGAGGGGATTACTAGAGTATTACCAGATTACCAGAGAACTGGCGAGAAACAGAGAAACATGGAAAGAACACCAGAATTTCCACACTCTAAGGTAAAAGGTGATTCCTGGAGCATCCTGTGGATATTCAGGTGGCAAACATCTAGGTTACGTTTAATGAAAAGGAAATAAAATCATTGAGGCCTTAGAGATCAACCCATCAAGTTCCTAAAGATGAAGAAGCTGTGGACCTGAGAGTTGTAATGGATTGCCTAAAGTCAAAGTTGTCCCCAGAAGACCTCGAATTAGAAGTGAGCCTTCCTGATTCCCCAACTCATTCTTATTCCAGGATGCTGCAGCTGTTGCTTTGGAAGTGCATTCAGATACTAATAGAGTGAGGCTTTCCATACCCTTGGGAAGTTTGAAGCTGTAACGAGAAATAGCCTCAAGGGGATATGAACAACTCGGAGAGGCCAATTCCCTTTTTGGTGATTTAAATGTTAATACCTTGGCACCTCTCCAGGCCAGTGGGAGATTAGGAGGCAGCTAAGGAGCTACGCTTATTCTAGGAACTCCTGGTTCCTGTTGTTGGTTAAGTGACTCTTTACAGTCCTTGAAGACAGGATTAGAGGTTTATAAGAGATTCCTAATGGAGCCCAGCCATCCTCTCATCTCGTGTCAATGGCAATATTTCTCTCCTTCTCTCTAGACCTCTCTAGTAGAAGCATCCAGGAAGCTATGGTACCCGACATGCTTGTATTAAAAATCTGTACCTTTCTCTGGAAGCAGTTAGTAACTTTAGCACAGAGGCAGTTTGGACTCTGAACTTTTATCTGTGTGTTTTTCTGCCTGAGCCTCCTCCACTCCACTTTCTCAGCAATCTTAGCTGCTGTTGTTTCAACATCCAGCTGTTTTCCAGCCAAAACTCCAAGGGAAAAACAAAACTAAGCAGTTAAAGGTTTGGTGTTTAGTTTAGTTTACTTTCCAGCAAACATCTGGGAAGTTGGAATATCTGAATTGTTTGGTTTAAAGCCTTCAGTTTTCATCTGGTTTGGTGTTATGTCTGCTTACTATGGCTTATCTATTTGGGGGTGTTTGCCAAGCCCTGGTCCAGGCTTAGAGTACACCACCAATCAACTGTGGCAATAAACTTTTGCAAAATAACACTTGGAAAGTACTAAAGAATAAAAGGAAGGTAGTAAAAACTCCCCATTTTTCCATTATCAAATATAGTAACTGTTCTTACACTTTTGTGGTACTTTCAGATATCTTGTCATCTTTTCTCCATATAGGGTTTTATTAAAACATGGTTCTTACAAACTCATTATTCATCTCATATTTGTATTTTGTTTCCTTACATAACAAATCAACATTTCACATGACAATAAAATACTAAAATACTACTTTAATTATTGTATTAATTATAGGGTGACATCATAATCTACTTAATCTATTCTCTACCATTATTATTTAGATAGCTTCTAATAAATAATATTTTACCTTAAGCTTTTTTCTGAATTTGGAACTTTTTATTTGAATCATCATCCAGAATTAAAATTGGTTATTGACTTTTTGAAAGGTTTTGATTGACCATGTCTTAAAGAGATTTTTATCTTCTAGATTTTTCCCACAAGGCCAAAATCGATAACCAAGTTATGATAGTGATTTGCAAACACTTGGTACCAGGAATTAAAAAAAAATACTTATATATTTTATCTTTTAAACCACTTTGTCTGCCCCAAAGAAAATGATCATGTAAGAAGTGATTTCCATTTATTTGCCATCAAAGGCATATATAATGAAGTACATCTTCATCCTCTGTGTTTTCACAAATGAGCAAGATGAGTCAAAAAACTCAGCGTGAAGGTTTGGGTACATCAGCTTGAGCTGTTAGATTGGAAAGAAATCTGGACAGAGTGGGAAGTAAAGGTGCGGGGTTGGAGCTAATTTCTTTAAGAAAAACCAAAGTTTAAGGTTAAAGAACCAGATTTGTTGTCAGGTCAAAAGGGCAAGAGAAGGGCACCTGGGTGGCTCAGTGGTTAAAGCCTCTGCCTTCAGCTCGGGTCATGATCTCAGGATCCTGGGATCGAGCCCCGCATCGGGCTCTCTGCTCAGTGGGGAGCCTGCTTCCTTCTCTCTCTCTCTCTCTCTGCCTGCCTCTCTGCCTGCTTGTGATCTCTGTCTGTCAAATAAATAAACTCTTTAAAAAAAAAAGGGGGCAAGAGAACAATGATGGTTCCAAGATATCTCTATCAAAGATAATTAAACTAGTAGGACATTTTGTATTTCAGTTAAAAAGTTCAGAGACACGACAGTTTCAGGGTTGTACAGTGGATCAGTGATGTCACATAGGATCCAAATTCTTTCTAACTTATTACTCTACAATAGCCAACATTCTAGCCTTGTGTTTATGCTTATCTACTCATCCTCACAAGATGGCATCACATCCTTGTCCAAAGGAGTCCAAAGGGGTCCCAAAACTTTCAAAGACATCCACAGGGAGAAAGAAAGAAAAAAGTTCTTATCATATGTCTCTCTCTCACTTTTGTAAATCACAGAATGAAATATTTTCTAGAAGCTCCTAGCTGATTTGCCCTTGGGTGCCACTGGGCAGAAATGGATCCTGTATATACATTTGAGCCAACACTAACATGGTAGTCTTAGACCAATCAGATTTCAGTCCCTGGGGAAGGGCAAATGGCCCATCTTTTCTGAGCACATTGCTGCCCATTACTTGAGCAAAAGTAGGGTTCTTTTAGCAAGGAAGGAGGGTGGATTTGCTAGGGATATAGAGAAAAATGTCTGTTACAGTCAGCATTCTGGTTTGAGGAGGGGACCAGGTGATTTTCTTGTTATTTTTGTATAAAAAAAATTCATTCTTAAATTTTGAATTTCTTCTCTTTTGGAGTAATTTGTGTGTTTGTGTGTGGGGGGGGGAGGTGGTTAAAATTATGAAAGCTAAAGTTCTTCCAAAACAATTCCTAGGTCCTCTACAGAAAGATGGGGAAATAGGTCCAACAGTCAAAAGTAGTTTAAGTGAAGTGGGAAAGGAATAGACTTTGAAGCAAAATAAGGAAATTGGAGGTATTTCCTGTCACCTATTTGGGGATATATGACTTATAAGGGCTATCTTCTGAAGAATGCTGGCTCAGACTGATAAAGAAAATTCAGAGTTAGAGCCATCAATAAACAGCCAACAAAAGTGAGGAAGAGCCATGCCATTTGATTTCTTCTAGGTTGTTTGAAATACTGAAACTAGTTAATGGAGCCATAGGAATGTGGGATGCTGGGATGGAAATCATGAAATCCATAGGCTTCCACTTCTCTTGCCTGTTTCATGTCCCACTAAATTCCACAGAGCGCTGTAACATTACACAACAGCTTAAGAAGTTGGGTTTACCATAGGGACACTTCTGTTTGTTCTTCCAAGATTAGACAGTATCTCCTCTGGCAAGCTTCTCTTGATCTTCAAGGTGGTGATTATTTCTCTTTCTGTGGCACCTCTTGGCAAACCTGTGAAATCTCATCCCTAAGGTTATACTTATCACCCATATTTCTATAGCCTATAGTTTAATGCAAGGAACACATGGTAGTTACTATATGAATAGTGGAGATTGAATTAACAAGTGCATGAAATTAAGTAAATGAAAGAATGAATTAAATAAATGATAGTATGAAAAAAAGAAATTCCCTTTGTTCTTTTGGAAAAGTCAGGGTAATCGGCATAGATTTTTAAAATATACATACACAATAGCTTCTCTTGAACATTCTTTTTTCATCTCTTGTAATCCTATTTAAACAAATCCTTTTTCTCTAATGCAGTAGAACTTCACCCAGCCTTGAAATTAACAGCTAAGTATTTGAAAAGTAAATAAATAAATAAATAAAAGGGACAGATTGTGTTATCAGATTTGTGCCCTGAAACCAACCATCCCCTGCCTCTTCTGTACAGTTATAAAGACCTAAACATGTTTGCAAAAAGCCTGTTTACTCAATCTGTATGCTAATAAAGATGGAAGTCTGGAATTTGACCTTTCTTGTTTAAATACGTTTTATTGGAATATGTTTGCCTTTTTAATCTCAATAATGAATAAGATAAATTTTGAATGTGAATTGCTAAAAAAAAAACCCTCAGAAACCTCAAATCAGATTGTATCTCTTGTATTAGATACTGCCAGTATCCTAGCACCTGGTAATGTTTATTAATAGCATCATCACACAACAAATGTCTCTATAGTTCATATAGTAGCATGCTTATGCCAAGTACGGAATCAGATAGTTACACAAGATATGAAAATGGCCAGTGTTGCAGGTTTTATTCTTGGTAAATTTTGCATAAAATAAATATTATTATAGTTATGTAGAGAACCTTTTAATATAGGAGAATCATCTGAGAAAGAGCACTGGCCAAGGAGTCACGCTAGTCAAGATTAGGTCCTGGCTGTACATCAGATTATTCACTAATTCTTTCTGAGCCTCAGTTTCCCTCTTAAGAAACTAAAGATAATACTACAGGTCTTATCTATCTGAGTAGTTTTTGAGATAAAGTGAAGTGATTTTTAAAAATCATTTTAAGATTTTGTTTATATATCTGAGAGAAAGAGAGCAGGAGTGAGGAAGGGAGAGAGAGAGTGAGAGCAGGAAGGGGAGAGAGAGAGAGAGGTTAAGAATGAGAAAGAGAGAACACAAGCAGGGGGCGGCAAAGAGGCAGAGGGAGTGGAAGAAGCAGAAACCCCACTTAGCAGGGATCCCGACCACCAGGCTCCATCCTAGGACTCTGGGATCATGACCTGAGCTGAAGGCAGATGCTTAACCAACCGAGCCACCCAGGTGACCCTAAAATGAAGTGATTTTATCAAAGGACTGTGAAATTTGTCGAAGCTATAAAATTGCCAAGTATTGTAATTATTGTCATGAGAACCCTAGGCACAGTGGTTGAAAGGGAATATATCTATTCATTGTCAAGAGAGAAAAAACCCATTAGGTCAGTGGATTCATATCCATGTGTAAGGACAGTGCTTATGTTTTTAAAAGGAAAAATCATTGATTAAGTGTGACATATTTGTCATCTTGTCATATCTTAGACATTATTTCCATTGTAACTTGATCAGAGAAGATGTGAAGTTAAGCAGTTATCTAGGAAGAAAGGATCCAAAGTTTGCTACATACTTAAGAGCTAGTGAGGAAAAATAAAACCTAGAGATATAAAAAGAAAGTGGAAGGATGGGAAGGCAAGAAATCTATTTTCTATTAAACAGTGCACATAATCTCTTCGAAGTGTATATGTCTGGCAGGAGGGAAGAGGAAGCCAAAGAAAGTCGAATAAAAATACACTCGGCTTTTGATCACTAAAGATGAAGTAGAGCTATTTAATCTCCAGATTGCCCTCACACTGTGTGCATCTATTGTGTTGTGGTTGAACTCTAAGAGGCAGTACTGTTGTACCTGTTAATTTCAGCACAGTGTGAATTCCCCTCTTTACTTAAAGGGAATTGTTAGTTCAATTGATGCCCATTTCACTGAATCCACAAATCAATAAACCACTTGGAAAAAAATAAAGTGTGAATCTTCCTGCATGGTCTCCTGATAGGAGAGACAAAGAATGGCAATAAGATCTGAAATCCCCAACTGGGAGTTAAGCCTGCTTTCACTTGCCTGGCTTCGCAGATGACGTCAATTGATGATGATTTATGAATGTTATCTCTATAACCCTCTTTCTATTGGCCTCTCACTCTCCCAGCTGAGCGTCTGAGGGCTGGTGTACAATTTAATGTCATATCTTGAGAATCAGAGGATCATGGTTTTTTAACTTACAGTGGAACTGGGCAGTGGGACAGGAGCTGGTGGAACCAGTCCAACTGTAGGTTCTGTAATATGAAGTAGTCTGCTGGGGAAGGCCCATTATCATGGAGTATGCCCAATCTTTGGGCATAGTTCAAACTACGCACAAAAGCCAGTCCGCATGTAGTCACAGGGCACATAACTGGACTGGGGTTAAAAGGCAGGATTCCAGGAATGGGAGCCAAGGCAGTAGTCCAGTTTATCAGCCAGAGCTCTTGATTGAAAGCAGCAGAAACTTATGCTGGCTATCTAAAGCAAAAATAGGATTTATTGTAGGGTGATCAGAGACTTACAAAATTGATTGGAGGTTGGAGACCTGACTTGGAAAAAAAGTGGGGGTATTTACAAAAAAATCAATTCCCAGTGGCATAAAGACTTAAATGTGAAAGGTAAAATTATAAAGCATTTTAGAAGATAGTGCAGAAGAATATCTTCATGAAGTCAGAGTTGGGAAGAAAAGATTACTTTTTATGCTACATTAAAATTAAGGACTCTATCCATCAAAAAAAAAAAAAAAAACAAACCCCACAAAAAACAAAACAGTTTAAACAGAGTGAAAAAACAAACTACAGAGTAGGAGATGATATTTGTGATATTTAACTAGCAAACTCCTAGATCCAAAATATACAGAGAGATCCTACAAATAGGAAATTGGAAGGTGTAGGACATGAAAAGACTTGCAGCCTCATTAGAAATAAAGAGAATGAAAAAGAAAACCACAATGAGACATCATTACATACTCTCCAGATTGGCAACCATTAAAAAATCAGATAATACCAAGTGGAGGTGAGGATGTAGAATAGGGGGCTTTAATCCATGCAGGGAACATCAATTGATGCAAGCAACTGTGGAAAACTTGTTCCCATTATCTCCTCAAAACTGAGCACACATGAACCTTAACACCCAGAAACTCCACTTAGAGATGTTTATCTATTATTGAATGGACCTATAAATAACTTTACAGAATAGAATGCATCTATGCACAGCAATACAGACAAATCTCACATACCATGTGAGGTTTCAAGATAGGCAAAGAGACAAAACTAAACTGAGTTATTTGGAAATGAAACTTTAGGTGGTAGCATTAAGAGAAAACCAAGAAAATAATGGTCACCAAAGACAGTGCTATGGTTATTCCTAGGAGAGAGGAAGAGGATTGTGATTGGAGAAGGGTCCATGGGAATAGGGAGGAGGCACTGGTAATATTTGCATCATCCCAAGGAGGACAAGTCATCAGGCAAAGCACATGCCATACCTGCTGGAGATGAATGCATTTGGGGAACTCATGCAGTGAGTGTCAGCGGCACAGGTGGAGGTCCCTGGGCAGCACACGGATATCTAGCAGAGCCAGATGTAAGACTCTGGGTCAGGAATTGCAACCCATGTGCTTTGGAGCTTTTTAACCACAATGACAGAACCTCAGTTTCTGTCGTTCCCCACCAACTTAGTCCTTGTGTTGGTGGTAGCACCATGCCTTCAAACCCAGGGGCTGGACTAAGCCTGGTAGTTTTGGCTCTATGACATGGCAAATGAGTGAGACGACTTGTCAAACCAACATTCATCCTCTCCTGGGATATTCAAAAAGACTCTGATCTAAGTCTTATAGCCAACCAAGATCAATGGCCTTAAACCCCAGGCTGTAGGGCATTTCCATGGAATGTTGCAAGAACCCATTTTTCTTCTAAGAGGCCAGCTTATAGGAGAAATAGTCTTGGGCAAATTTAACTCTTATGTCTGGCTTTGATTTTCCTAGCTGTATGACTGCTACTGTGAATGTTGGGCTGAGCTTCTACCCAGTGATTAGATGTCTCCAAGTATGGAGAGTAGAAGGAATGCAGTAGCTATGATTGGCCTGGGCCTGAGAGTATCTCTCAGATTTCCTGGAGTCCAGGCCAGCCATGCATTTCTGCACTTCTGGCAGTTGTCACAGAAACTCATTGGTGAGAAGTAGATCAGTTTCCACCCATCATGCTTTTGGAATTTTGCTTAGATAATGTAGGATCTATCTGTCTCTCTGTCTTTCTCTCTCACAAACACTCTCTCTCTCTCTCTCTCTCATATTCTTTCAAAAGGAAGCTATACTAGAATTATCTCTAAACAGAAGCTTAAGTGGTGGCCAGTAACTACCTTTAGATGATACCTGAGGTTTTGGACAATTTAGTCTAGAGGAGCCTTGGGTCCCTTAGCAATATAATTTTTTAGTTATTCTCTAAGAGCTATCTTTAAAAAATGGCTTAAAGGGTCGCCTGGGTGGCTCAATGGGTTAAGCCTCTGCTCAGGTCATGATCTCAGGGTCCTGGGATTGAGTCCTGCATCAGGCTCTCTGCTAAGCAGGGAGCCTGCTTCCCCCTCTCTCTCTGCCTGTCTTTCTGCCTATTTGTGATCTCTCTCTGTCAAATAAACAAATAAATTTTTTTTAAAAAATGGCTTAAAGTTATATCCCAAGCTTGGGTGCCACCTAAGATTTGAAAACACTCTGAGGAGGGCACCTGGGTGGCTCAGTTGGTTAAGCAAATGCCTTCAGCTCAGGTCATGATCCTGGAGTCCCGGGATCGAGTCCCACATTGGGTCCCAGCTCCAAGGGGAGTCTGCTTCTCCCTCTGACCTTCTCCCCTCTCATGCTCTCTCTCACTGTCTCTCTCTCTCAAATAAATAAATAAAATATTAAAAAAAAAAAAACCAAAAAAAAAGAAAAAGAAAAAACTTTGAGGAAGTTGTGCATAGCCCTTTGCTCTTCTGATTGATTAAGATATAGCCCTTGATTAACCCCAACCATAAACACACTCCAAAGTGGCCATTCCCTTTACTCACCTTCATACAAATTATAGAATTGTGCTCCATCAGTAGAGCTGCTGCTGTGCCTACTCTTAAGTAGTGTCTGAACAATGATGCATAAGACTTAGCAAACATCTGACTTTCATCTTCCCGTGTTTCTCCCACAGGGCACAGTAGAATTAAGGCCCTGGTAACAGCTCTTTAGAAAAAGGTAAAATAATGACAGCTCTGCAGATTTAAAAAATGAACATGCATTAATGATTTCATTTTACTCATATATGTGTGAAGAGGATCAGAATATGCCACCCCTAAACATGCCACTTTGGCACAAGGAATTTTGAGTTGAAGGCAACTGAGAACCAAGAGAGGCAGGAAGAGTTCTCTGCCTTCTCCTTACCTGCCTAAAGCAGGGTGTTAAGTTTCCCTTTGTGGAAATGTCTGTCCCCTTCTACCTGCTGGTCTTCCACCTTCCTCACCCAGGAAGGCAAGAAAGAGCATTCTTATCACTGGAGACAGAATTCATACTGCAATGAGTTTGTATGATAGATCTTACTAAAATAAAACTTTACATTCCATTAGTTCCTCCATTTTCTTCCCCAGTAATTTCCCTGTGGCTTATCAGCTCTTGAAGCACAACCTTCTTTTCTTTATTAAAATGGTATATAAACCCCCAAGTTTAAATTCTTATTTGTATTTCACTTCTTTTCTGTGAGTTCCAGTGCACATAAACATTAATAAAAATTGTGTGCCTTTTCTCCTACTGATCTGTCTTTTATTAGTTTAATTCTCAGTCTTCTTGATACTGTACTTAAGAGGGTAGAAAGAAAGACAGAGGGAGCTAGACAGGTATTATAACTGGTACAAAGGAAAAGTCAAAATATTGCAACCTTATCTGAAAAGCAAAAGAATGGTGAAGTGAATTTCCACTGGAGGCAAAAAATTGTTTTTTAACCCTGAGATAAAGAGGGTCAATTAAATCTCTATCAGACTGGATAGAATTTACATGTTTATCAGTTGTTTACAACACAGAAGGATTGCAACACAGTTCAAAAATAATAAAAGGTTAGTATCTGATAAACTGAAAGGAGATGCTGTATGTAGACAGTACATAGTTTTCCCTGAAACACATTTAAAAAAAAAAATAAATTGCAAAAGAGCTAATACTCTGCTTGTTTTGTTGACCTCTCAACTCTTAGTATTTTCTTGACTCAATGCTTTCTTTAACAAGCTTATTATACATCAGAGTTTCATCCCAGAGACTCTTAATATTCTCAAGGTTAATGTGCTGGAGTTTCGAGAATTTTTAGAGAAGCCCTTAAGGTTGCTTGAGATTGGATTTTTAGGTGCTTAGTTTTAGAACACTGGGAAATCAATTACTATGCCAGCTTCCTGGACGTCAAGAATAGCCACTGTTTCACACAGTCCCTGCCCGGTATTAAACCAGTCACGGTTTTCCCCATTCACAATTGTTCATACCAACTGTTCAACTTGACCTTCTCCTTAAAGGATTCTCGGTATTTGTGAATTCTCATGACCCTTGTGCCCGAGGTCTTTAGAATTTGAAATGTTTATATTGCATATTCTGGCAGTGCCGATCTGTTTGTGTTATCCCCATGATGTTATTTGTTGCTTATGCAGCTTCTGGGGGGAAAATAGATACAGTCAATCCTCATTACTCCCGGATTCTGTATTTGCAAATATCTACTTGCTTAAAGCCATTTGTAACCCCCAGATCAATACTGAAGGTACTTTTCTAGTCGTTTTCAAACATGAGCATGGGCAGGGTGGTAAAAATTGGAGTCACCTGATGCGTATTCCCAGCTGAGGTGGAATAGGGTGATGTTCTGTCTTTCTGTTTCAGCTCTTACCCTGTAAACAGGTGCCCTTTTCATGGTTTATTTAGTGTCACCTTTTTCAAATTTTTCATGCTTTTTGTGGGCAATTTCTCTGTTTAAAATGACCCTCAAGTGTCCTACTGAAGTGTTGTCTAGTTTTTCTGTAAAGAGGTGTAAGAGGGTTGTAAGGTGCCTTATGGAGAAAACATGTATAGTAGACAAGTTTCATTCAAGCATGAGTTACAGCGCTGTAGGCCACGAGTTCAACATTAATGAATCAAGAGTTTATATTTTAAAAGATATATTTAGACAGAAACACACAGAAAGCAAGTTATGTACTGATCAGTTGACAAAAATGCTCTCAGGATTCTACTCCTGGATTTCCCCTAGGAGCAATGATTTAGTATTCACTAATTCAGTGTTTGCTGTGACTTTATAGGACAGAATTATCAAGAACAAGAATCAGTTATATCTATCTCAGAGGAGGTTGGCATGGACAGTGATGAGCTTTCTTCCTGGTCACCATGTAGTCCTCTTCTTGGCTTTCCTTTTGTGGCTGGTATTTACGTCATTTGGTTTGTTTGAAGAGATTGGCTTGTGTTGGACCTTTGTTAAGAGTTGGTTAGAGTAAGAGGGCAGTGTTCTAGGAAGTGTTTTCTTTTCTTTTTGGAAGGGATGGAAATAAAATCCAAAAGCTATGTCCCTCTGGTTCCAGGTTGTGCTGAGTTCCTAATGAATTAATTACCTGAATATTTCATCCTTAACAGTTTGTAGAATTTCAAGTGAAATCCCACTTATATGGTTTTCATTGCCCTTCTAAATTCTGATTAGCCTTTCCATTGACACCTTGGCCCTTTCACTTCTTTGTGGTCTTGAAAAAGTATAATGAATACATGAGTGCTGGGCAGACCTCATTTATTTTATAACTCCATGCACTTGTTTCTTTGAAGGGAAACCATGTGGGCTGCCCTGTACACACACACACATGCATGAACACACACACACACACACACACACACATACACATACACACACTAATTGGGGTCATACAGGAGCAGAGAGCTGGAGATGGGGAAGGAGGGAGAAATGACAACATTCCAAAAGGAAACTTATTAAATACCACTTCATAGAACAGCTTCAGATAGAACAATTGTTCCTGCCATTTTCAACCAGGCCCTAAGGGGCTAATACCAGCTAATAAGAGGTTACTGTTGTAATAACATTTCTCCCCCACTTTTGACAATAAAATGCAAACCAGATTGGAGGTAGTGAGGGAGAGCCAACCATGTAGGTAAATTGAGTTAGGGACCTGACTGCCCTTAGGCAACCCCAGTTTTGTTTTATGTCAGCCTCCCTTTGAACCTTCACTCCCTTTTCTCTCCAGGTGCAAATAAATGGCTTGGCCTCTTTTTCTACTCAGAGAGCAGGGTCTGTTCTCTGTCATTATCACCTTCACAAAAACCAAACTTTTTATTTTTCTTCTCTCAGTTATTTTTCACCTTCACCTTATCATCACAACAGGAAAGAATAGTTCCTTCCGAAAGAAACTCCAAGCATGAGTGTATAAATGGAGACAGAAAGAGTCCTACTTTATAAACACCAAAATTATGCCGTAGAGGAGTTGGTCTTGTTTGGGACAAATAAAAACTTGGGAGCCTTGACCTCTGAGGAAAACTGCAGGGAAGGAGCCTTAAGGGTCTGGGCTATGCCACCCACTAGCTGCGAATCTGGGTAATTTTCATAACTTTTCAAAGCTATTTTCTCATCTCTTACGGTGTTCAGCAAACCTTTTCTGTAAAGGGGGAGATGATAAATATTATAGGCTTGGTAGACTATGTTGTCTCTGGTGCAAGTATTTAGCTCTGCTGTTGTAGGGAAAAAACAGTCATAGATAATACATAAGCTAATGAGCATGCCATGTTCCAATAAAACCTTATTGACAAGCACAGGTTGAATTTGGCAAGCCAGATTTGGCCTGCTGGGGTGTTATTCATCGACTCTTGTTTTGTAAAATGATAATAATAATAGTACCTAATTCCAGTGGGTTGGGAAGATGCTACAGACATATTGTGTATGAAAGATTTTGTATAATGTCTGGTTTATAATAAGCATCTCTGATAAAAAGATAATTTAAAAAGGTAAAATCATGATTTTTCACACAGATATAAACTGAACCTGTGTTAAGGACTTTACTTAACTCATTATTAATGATGGGATCAGGCAGGTATTATATCTCATTCAAAAGAGATATTAAAAAAGAGCTCATAGATTAATAGATTAAAGATAATGAAATTAATTTGCAAACTGACACAAAACTGGCTTGGAGGAGGAAAGTTTGTTCTTTTACCAGACAATTCATTTATACATTCATAGTCAAGAGTCATTTTCATAACATTTTAGTTTTCTACAACTTACAGAGTTAAAAAGTAGCTCAAAGGTGATAAGAAGACAGAACCAGATAATCCTGTGTGATGTGCTCTAAATGATGCATAATTTGCCACCAGAGAAATTTAGTGATCTTATTTGCTGATTTCAAGTTTCTTTATACACTCAAATCTTGCCACTATCGTTGCTGCTCACATGTCAACTAGGGTTACCCTGTTCTTTGAGACTGAAATGGAAGTGGCTTAAATCTCATTTGTGCCTGCCCTAGGATCTTCTTCAAATCAAGGCTGATTTGAAATTCCCTACTCTACTGCATGAATTCTGTGGGTGATTGCCTCGGGGAGTGTGTGGATTGTTCACATTTGGCATGATGTCCTCATGTAGTGAATTCCTAGTCACTCCATGCCCCTGAGATGTCAACCTGCCTGAGGGCCTATGAACGCAAAAGGTAGTCAAACATAGACATCCCTGCAACACAAACAGTTTAAAAGTACCACAGCTTCCATTGGCTTCCCTGTCATTGGGGATTTCCTATTGGCTAACATTTGTTAGACTCCAAGCCAAAGGGTTTCTTAGCTCTTTTTCTTCTACTCCTCCCCTAACCCACATTTCTTTCTCTAACAGTCTTACATTCTTTTTTTTTTTAAGATTTTTATTTATTTATTTATTTATTTATTTATTTATTTGACAGAGAAAGAGAGATCACAAGTAGGCAGAGAGGCAGACAGAGAGAGAGGGGGATGCAGGCTCCCTGCTGAGCAGAGAGCCCAATGCGGGACTCAATCACAGGACCCTGAGATCATGACCTGAGCTGAAGGCAGAGGCTTAAATCACTGAGCCACCCAGGCGCTCACAGTCTTACATTCTTGTTCACTTTATATGTTAAACAGTTTAACTACCTCTTTGTGTTTTTATTTTATTTTAAATTATATTTTTTTCAGTGTTCCAGAATTCATTGTTTATGCACCACACCCAGTGCTCCATGCAATACATGCGCTCCATAATACCCACCACCTGGCTCACCCATCCCCTTATCCTTCTCCCCTCCAAAACCCTCAGTTTGTTTCTCAGAGTCCACAGTCTCTCATGGTTTGTCTCCCCCTCTGATTTCCCCCAACTCACTTCTCTTCTCCATCTCCCAATGTCTTCTGTGTTATTCCTTATGCTCCACAAGTAAGTGAAACCATGTGATAAATGACGATCTCTGCTTGACTTATTTCACTCAGCATAATCTCCTCCAGTCCTGTCCATGTTGATACAAAAGTTGGGTATTCACCCTTTCTGATGAAGGCATAATACTCTATAGTGTATATGGACCACATCTTCCTTATCCATTCGTCCGTTGAAGGGCATCTTTGTTCTTTCCACAGTTTGGCGACTGTGGCCACTGCTGATATGAACACTGGGGGTAAAAGTGGCCCTTCTTTTCACTACATCTGTATCCTTGGGGTAAATACCCAGTAGTGCAATTGCAGCATCATAGGGTAGCTCTATTTTTAATTTCTTAAGGAATCTCCACACTGTTTTCCAAAGTGGCTGCATCAACTTGCATTCCCACCAACAGTGTAAGAGGGTTTCCCTTTCTCCACATCCTCTCCGACACTTGTTGTTTACTGTCTTGTTAATTTTTGCCATTCTAACTGGTGTAAGTTGGTATTGCAATGTGGTTTTTTTTTTTTTTTAAAGATTTTATTTATTATTTGACAGACAGAGATCACAAGTAGGCAGAGAGGCAGGCAGAGAGAGAGGAGGAAGCAGGCTCTCCGAGGAGCAGAGAGCCCGATGCGGGGCTCGATCCCAGGACCCTGGGATCATGACCTGAGCTGAAGGCAGAGGCTTTAACCCACTGAGCCACCCAGGTGCCCTGCAATGTGGTTTTGATTTGAATCTCCCTGATGGCTAAAGATGATGAACATTTTTTTCATGTGTCTGTTAGCCATTTGTATGTCTTCTTTGGAGAAGTGTTTATGTCTTCTGTCCATTTTTTGATGTGATTATTTGTTTTGTGTGTGTTGGGTTTGAGAAGTTCTTTATAGATCTTGGATATCAGCCCCTTTGTCTGTAGGGTCATTTGTGAATATCTTCTCCCATTCCGTGGGTTGCCTCTTTGTTTTGTTGACTGTTTCCTTTGCTGTGCAGAAGATTTTGATCTTGATGAAGTCCCAAAAGTTCACTTTTGCTTTTGTTTCCTTTGCCTTTGGAGACATATCTTGAAAGAAGTTGCTGTGGCCAATGTCAAAGAGGCAGTAGCCTATGTTTCCATCTAGGATTTTGATAGATTCCTGCCTCATGTTGAGGTCTTTTATCCATTTCGAGTTTATCTTTGTGTATGCTGCAAAAGAATGGTTGAGTTTCATTCTTCTACACATAGCTGTCCAATTTTCCCCAGCACCATTTATTGAGGAGGCTGTCTTTTTTCCACTGTATATTTTTTCCTGCTTTGTCAAAAATTATTTGATCACAGAGTTAAGGGTCCATATCTGGGCTCTCTACTCTGTTCCACTGGTCTGTGTGTCTGTTTTTGTGCAAGTACCATGCTGTCTTGGTGATCACAGCTTTGTAGTAAATCTTGAAATCAGGCAACGTGATGCCCCAAGTTTTGTTTTTCTTTTTCAACATTTCTTTAGCAATTCGGGGTCTCTTCCGGTTCCAATCAAATTTTAGGATTGTTTGTTCCAGCTCTTTGGAAAAGTGCTGGTGGAATTTTGATAGGGATGGCACTGAAAGTATAGATGGCTCTATAGTCTCTATAGGCAGTATAGACATTTTAGCAATGTTTATTCTTCTGATCCATGAGCATAGAATGCTCTTCCATCTTTTTGTGTCTTCTTCAATTTCTTTCATGAGTGTTCTGTAGTTCCTCCAGTACAGATACTTTAGCTCTTCCATTAGGTTTATTCCCAGGTATCTTATCGTTCTTGGTGCTATGGAATCGATTCTCTAATTTCCTTTCTATTTTTTCATTGTTAGTGTGTAAGAAAGCAACTGATTTTTGTACATTGATTTTGTATTTTGTATCCTGCCCCATTACTGAATTGCTATATGAGTTCTAGTAGTTTGGGGGTGGAGTCTTGGGTTTTCCATATAAAGTGTCATGTCATCTGTGAAGACAGAGAGTTGACTTCTTCTGTGCCAATTTGAATACCTTTTATTTCTTTTTGTTGTCTGATTGCTGTTGCTAGGACTTCTAGTACTATGTTGAACAACAGTGGTGAGAGTGGACATCCTTGTCATGTTCCTGATCTCAAAGGGAAGGCTGTCAGCTTTTCCCCACTGAGGATACTATTCGTTGTGGGTTTTTCATAGATTTTATGAAGTTGAGGATATTCCCTCTATTCCTATACTTTGAAGGGTTTTAATCAGGAACAGATGCTTTATCTTGTCAAAAGCTTTTTCTGCATCAATTGAGAGGACCATGTGACTCCCTCTTCTTTTATTGATTTGTCCTATCACATTGATTGATTTGTGAATGTTGAACCACCTTTATGTCTCATGGATAAATCCCACCTGGTCATGTGGACAATATTTTTAACGTACTATTAGATCCTATTAGCTAGGATCTTGTTGAGAATCATGGCACCCATATTCATCAGGGTTATTGGTCTGAAATTCTCCTTTCTGGTGGGGTCTTTGCCTGGTTTGGGGATCAGGGTAATGCTGGCTTCATAAAAAGAGTCTGGAAGTTTTCCTTCTGTTTCTATTTTTTGAAACAGCTTCAGGAGAATAGGTATTATTTCTTCTTTGAATGTTTGATAGAATTCTCCAGGGAATCTGTCAGGTCCTGGGCTCTTGTTTTTTGGGAGGTTTTTGATCAATAAATGAATGAATAAATGAACATTTTTTAGATATTGGGAAAGATGAACTCAAAGGAGAATAATTATTATACCCAATAATTAACAGGCTCTACAGTGAAGTGAAAAAACCATGTGGTTGAATCTCAGTACTAGCACTTATGATTTTAGTCATGGAAGAATTATTTAAATATTTTAAGCCTTATTTTCTTATATGTAAGGTTATGCTATGAAGATTAAATGTTACAAGGCTTGCAGTAAGAACCCAAAGTTTGGGGGCACCTGGGTGGCTCAGTGGGTTAAGCCTCTGCCTTCGGCTCGGGTCATGATCCCAGGGTCCTGGGATCAAGCCCCACATGGGGCTCTCTGCTCAGCGGGGAGCCTGCTTCCTCCTCTCTCTCTCTGCCTGCCTCTCTGCCTACTTGTGATCTCTGTCTGTCAAATAAATAAATAAAATCTTAAAAAAAAAAAAGAACCCAATGTTTGTTGGTGTTCTTAGCTCCCTTTAATATTTTGAATATGTTTAGATGCCCATCACAGTGAAAGGTATTGAATTTAATCTGCCTTGTCATTTCTTTTTTTTTTTAAGATTTTTTAAATTTTTTTTTTTAATTTGACAGAGAGAGAGATCACAAGGAGTCAGAGAGAAAGAAGGGGAAGCAGGCTCCCCGCTAAGCAGAGAGCCTGATGCGGGGCTCGATCCCAGGCACTGGGATCATGACTTGAGCCAAAAGCAGAGACTTTAACCCATTGAGCCGCCCAGGTGCCCCTGCCTTGCCATTTTTAAGAAATAGGTCCAGTAGAATGGAAAAGAGTAAAGTTAAAGTGTCAATAGCATATTAATGGGTATAGTTACCTGACTCTGAATCTGACTCTATATTTACTACTTTGTGGCCTTAGATAAGCTACTTAAATATTCCAATGCTCATTTTCTTTATTGATAAAATTCTGCTAATTATAGGACCTGCCTCATGAGTTTATATGAGATTTTAAATATGGAAATCCACCTAATGTGCTTACCATGATGTTTGACACTCAATATTTATCAACAATTTACCCCTAGTTGGAACAAAGAAATACTTAATGAAGATTAACTTCCCTTACTGGAAATATTAAAGAAAATAGTGCACGCTATGTAAAGAAGTTTCTTCATTGACCAATTCCAGTTCTAAATTCCATCTTTCTCAGTTCCTTTCCTGAGATCTTGGGTTTCTTTGATCCATAAGTCTAACAACTAGATTTCCTATTTTCATTTTATGCATGTCATCCTAAATTATGAGATGTATTGGTTGGGATGAACTAAATTTTGCCATAATAACAATTCCCAAATCTTACTGGCTTAACCCAACAAAAGTTTATTTCCCATTCAAGTTAACATTTCCCTTGTGGGTTCACTAAGAGCTGAAGTTAGGGATGGGATGGGAGTTCCATTCATTAATATCTCTTGGATTCAAGTTAGCAGAACGATCATCACCTTGAACACTGTCGTTCATAGTGCCAGAGAATGAAAGTTCTAAGAAGTACTTTTTAAAAACTCTCTGTGGTGGAAGACCAATTTTTATTTATTTATTTCTAATCTGTTATGGACCAATACTTTCATAAAATGTGATAAAGACAAATCATTGATCACATGTTTGGATGTTGAAGCAGTAATAAATTACAATTAAAGTTTCTAAATGTTTATTTCCACTTTCTATTTATCTTTTCATGGATTGGAAAATAACAGTTTATGGACCAGTGTGCAGCCCACACTGATCTGGAGGGTCTCAAGCTGGTAAATACTCCAACCTAGAAATAACATGCCATTTCCTTTCAAAATTCATTGGCTAACACTAATCATGTATGTTCCCTCGCCCAACAGGGAAAGTCAAGTTCAAACCTGTTAAGTACCCTCAAGATGGAGGGAAGGGTGAAAGAAAATACTGTGGTTCTATTGATTTCACTGATAACAAGAGCCTTTTTATAAAATATAGAATGCTATATATAAGTTTGCAAAACTTTTATTTGGTAGATGGAGGTGGAGTAATTGGAATCTGTATTAAAAAAAAACACACAAAACTTCCAGTTGATTTAATTATTCATAGACCTATTGTCCTAAGTGTAATGCATTTAATCATCTCATACTTCATGAAGGAAACCTAGTACAACCTTGTATTAGTCCAGGTCCTCTGAGAAGCAAGTACAAAGACAGAACTAAACATACATGGATTTTATTGGGGAAATGTTTGTGTAAAAGAAATGGAAAGGGAGTAAAAAAACTGGATGATCTATCAGACTATAATGGAAGTCTGATTTCAAGTGAAGGAGAGAAGTTTATGTCAACATGTTGTAGATAGCCATGCAGTCTTAGAATGAAGCAGCAAAGCTTTGGGGGATACTGAACCAAAGCTGGATGGCAACAGAGTACTATGTCTCCCAGGAATCTGAGTCTGCCTTTTACAATGTCCTCTCACCTCCAGCTGCCCCCATGCTCAGTCATTGTCTGAGAGCAGCCTTGGCACACACCAGTCAATGAATTTCAAAGCAGAGCAGGTGAGGCCCTTTGTGAAATACAGTCTCTATGTAAGAGGTTTGGAAGGCATATGCTCATGCCACATGCCCTCTCTAGTCTCCTGCCTTTAGGAATTTTAAATATTTATTCCCATTTTATGAATTAATTAATGAGGTCAAGGGCACTTAGTGGATTAAGGTACTGGCACAAGGTCCAGAACTATTAAATTTGGAAACAGAGACCAGAACCACTTATACCCTGCTGTCCCTAGTGATGTACTTATGGCTTCCCTAATTGAAAATATTTCTAGTGGATATTAAATTATTTTTAATTTTTAATCTGCCAAGCACTTCTTTCTACTGGAAGCAGCACTACCTTCTTTCAGCCATGAAATTTTTGCCTGGTGAGGTCCTGTCTGCTGACCATAGCAAGTCTTCCAGGAAGGAATGCCTACTCAAATTGGTCCAATTATGTTCTTTCCTGGGACTTTTAGAACTTGAACATCCTGAGTGCTGGGGGTAGAAGGCAAGGGAGTTATTGTCAGTCATATTCCCCTCCCTGTGGTTTAAGTTAGTCTCTGAGAATGTCATAAAAAATGCACAAGGAATCAGAGATGAGAAAAGCAAGAGCAATACCAGTTGTCCCTGAGGTTCAACAGCATTCCCTTTCTTTTGGCCTTCATGTATGATACCTCAGTATCCTTCCAATAATATACCTATTTTACCTAAACTGAAGTGAATTTCTATCATGTGCAACCATGAGACCTTGACTAATACAGTTCAAGATCTCTATTGTAATGCTAACACAATGAGGTAATTGCTTTTTTCTATTTCTTACTCTTTTCTGTTTTTTTTTTTTTTTTTTTTTAAGCCTTTGGGGGAAAATGCCTTTTATCAGCTGTCAGAGACAAATGATTTAACACTTAGATAGGCAGTAGAGGGTTCCATCTAGCTCCAGGAAGGTAAGGAGGGATGGCAGACCAATGAGCCATTGGAAACTCACTGCTCTTACAATGAAGAGATTGATCCTTTGTTAAAACTCCACCTAGCTTCACAATTAACTCTTGTGCAATTAAATGCTGATAGCATTGAGTTTTCACTGATAAATCAACATTTAATTTCTGAAGGAAAAAGAAAGAAGGATAGTAACAAGCCAAGCATATCATATGAATTTGTTTAAAAGAATCATAAAACAAGTAGACTCTTGTTGTGACTAAACATGAAACTGGTATTTCCAACTTGTGTGTCATTGGTTTGTTTCCTGTATCCTGAACAACTAAAATAAAAAGATAGATCCTTTCAGCACCAAATTGAAGTAAGTAGATTGCATTTTAGAGATTAGAATGGCCTGGTCAAGAGAGATGCATTGGTGCCAAGCTTGGCCTTGAATATGAATATGATCCTCCATTTGCCAGTTAGGTTCTTTGGGCCTCAGTTTTCCTTATCTTTAAAATGAGGTTAGTAGAATTAATGATCTCTAAGGTCCTTCATAATTCTATAATTCTTTTATTTAAGAGAAAGTTTTATGTTTGAAGAGGATATGATTTCTTTCTCTCATCTTGTGGCCCTATTTTGTATATAGGAATTGGAGACCTGGAGAAGCCAATTGATATATGTGAGGTAGGACTTTTTGTCTTCATTGAAGAATGGATGCAGCCCTTCCTGGGCTGGTAAAACAGCTCCGTTTTCTTAACAGTGACCTATAACGTGGTCTGAATAGTTGTATCAATTCATCTTCTCTCTCTGTGATTTTTTTGGTATTGCCATCTATTTCTGTAACTGGAATAAACTTAATGGCAGGAAAAAGGGAAATTCAAAATGATAACTCTGGAAGTGATAATAATAACATTTATACTGGAAATAGTGTAATAAATGGTAGTTCTATATCTGTATAATTTATAATATCTTACTTTGTGTTAGAGCACCAGGCTGGCTCCTTCACTAGAGAATTAACTCTTATTTCAAGGTCATGAGTTCAAGCCATACCCACACTGAGCATGGAGACCACTTAACCAGTGGGTGGGGGATGGGTAAAATTAAGGCGTGCACTTGCTGTGATAAGCACTGGGTTTTGTATGGAAGTGTTGAATCACTATATTGTACACCTGAAACTAATATCACTCTGTATGTTAACTAACTGAAGCTTAAGTAAAAACTTAAAATTTAAATTTTAATTATTAAAAGTTTTTCATTTAATTTTTAAGTCCTCTAATACTTGAAAATTGGAAAAATTTTTCTGGTTTAAAAAGTTGCATGTATTTTAAGTTGGGTGGCTAGGGAAGAAACCAGCATGAATTCTTTGAGAGAGTTAACCTCCTTTTTTTTTTTTTTTTAAGATTTATTTATTTATTTGAGAAAGAGAGCACACAAGTGAGGGAAGAGGCAAAGGGGGAGGAAGAGAGAGAGAGAGAAGCAGACTCCCTGCTGAGTACAGAGCCAGAGTCAGGTTCTTCCCTCCAACCCTGAGATCAGGCAGGACTCCAGCAGAAATCCAGAGTCACACTCTCAACCAACTGAGGCACCCAGGTGCCCTGGCTTTTTTTCTTTTAATGCCTGACAAAACTTATTTCCTTATGAAAGACAGTCAAAACTCACACCAGGACTTTTTCTATTAGGGATTCATTTATATAAAAATGATTAAAATTGGCCTAACCAATAAAGTAAAAAAGAATACCGCAATTGTCAATTGATTTAAGGATGAAGGAAGGAAACTTGAAGAGAAAATAAGAAAAAAGCTCTAGACTGAAGGAGGAAACAAGGAAGAAGCTTGGGCTTATGGACATATATATTGGCCTGAGGTAAAATATTTCCTGGGCAAGACATGTTCACTGACTTTTGAGACAGTGTGATATCTGGTGTTTATTCAAAATAATGTTGGTTTGAGTACTATTCTGTATTCTTCCTCCATTACCAAAACATTTAGTAAAAACCTACTGCATAAAATATGTTTGTCCAAATGTTGTTTTAGAGAATGAAGTAAGAAGGGCTATATCTTAGCCAAGTGGGGAAGAGAGAGAACTCCAGGTGTAGGAAGTGAGCTGTAAGTGGGGCAATCCAGAACTCAGCGAAGTAGAAATTTGAATGACAGAGGACTGTGAGGTCAAGGGCTCTCTGAGAAGTCTCAGTAAGTGAGGTGAAGGTGGGAAGAGTTTGAGCCATTTTGTATAGATAGATAATAAAGAAAAGTAGCCCAGAGGCAACCCAATTTCAGCATGAAGAAGCTAAGGCACAGAGAACTCATCTGACTTCCTTTTGGCTAGGCGATACTATAGACAAAGAGAACAAAGGGGCAGTTTTTCTGAAGTCCAGCTTCATAGCTCCTTGCTGGATCATGGCATACACCTGATGACCTTCTTAAAGCAATTGACTAAGTTACATTTCTGGGTAGATGGAAGTCATCATAGTTACTCATATTCTAATATTGAGACATTCTCTTATGCCCCATTCTATGTAGTCCTTGCTGTATTTATGGAGTTAGATAGCACTCGAACCTGGAAGGTACATTACTGCATTTGAGGCCAACTGGCAGGGAAATTCAGCTTTCATGGGCCTTGAAGCCTCTATAACTTGGGCAGGGGCTTCTTTAAGAAAAAGAATAAAAATTCACAAATATAAAATAAGATATAAAAGTGAATATTTATCTGGAAAAAGAAATCACAACCAAGTACACATTTTTTAAAAGGTGGCAAATATCACAGACATAAAAAATACAGGAAAATTATGATTTTTACATTATTTAACAGCCTGCCACTTGTCTTTTATACTTTCTTTTTCCCTGCATGCTATTTTGACAGTTTTTTCAATAACAGTATTTTGTGATATCATTTTCTATTGAGAGAATAGAAAGATAATTCAGTCTTTCCTCTAGAGAGGTTGATTGACATTTTTTTATATATTTTTAAAAATATTTTATTTATTTATTTGTCAGAGAGAGAGAGAGAGAGAGAGAACACGTGCACAAGCAGGCAGAGTGGCAGGAGAGGTAGAGAGAGAAGTAGGCCCCCCACTGAGTAAGGAGTCTAATGCGGGACTCGATCCCAGGACCCTAGGATCATGACCTGAGCTGAAGACAGTGGCTTAACCGACTGAGCCACCTAGGCGTCCCTATATTTTTGATAATAATAAAAATATAGATATACCTCTTGTAGGATGACTACAGATTTATACTCTTTCACCATAGGAATTCTGTTTGATCCTTCTTTTGCATGATTCTCATCAAAAAAGAAAAGACACGCATGATGTTGATAACTGGATCTTGTGTAGTGTTGAGTATATATGCCTGATCGGAGAGAACTTCTGTTTTAATTATGCATTTTTGAGAACTGAATCTATATGTAATGTCACCTAATATGTAAAGTTATTCATATTATTACACATAGGAGCTTCTGGACCCAGATCTTTCAACCTTGTTTCTCCTCTAATTCCCTCATGTTACTGGTTCATATCATGTAATACCATGGCCTGGGCACCATGCTCACATCATGGTAGCAGTTTGGCCTGGCACCTTTGTGTCTGGTGTAGGATGAGCTGGGCAGAGGGAAAATTCCTGTAGGCCATTCCTACAAAAGGAAAGCTTGCAATAACTTAACTACTGCAGAAGTAACTGAGAACCACATACGTATATGACATCAATCAAAACTGAATGTATTAAAAAACCAAAACTGAATGTATCCCTAACTGAACTGCTATTTAGCCCAGCTGTATAAATGCCTGTAGCCACTCTAACATTACCCAACACAGTTGGAGTCCAATGATGAGAAAAGCAGAGTGGAAAAAGATAAGTCTTAACCAATTGTGATTAAAATTCTTATTTTGCCAAATTTTGCAAACACTTACTGACCATGTGAACACATTGTGAGGGAACCCCCCTGGAGCCTTGGAAAGGGTTTGTACAAGTGAGTGAAGCTAAAGCTTAAACTTCATTAGTTTCATGGTAAAACCAGTTCAACTAACTGGTCAAGTGATTGCTAACCAGGTGCATTCCATTTGGGGCCAAGTTCTTTGGGTAAAGGTAGGTATTCTAAAAGCATGCTATTGCTTATTTGGGGTTTTTTCTCCCAAAGAGAGTTCTGACATTGGCAGGTAGTGATGTATAATGAAGACTTCCTTACTTTTCTCCCTGGTGAGACTGTTATGATTAGATGTGATAAGCTTAATCATAACTTTAATAAAAAACTGCTTTCACCTTATTATTTGCCCAAGCTGTGTGTGGGGTTTTATTGGCCATAAACTCTGTTTACTAATTCTTCAGGTTCATGAACAAAGAGACCTGGCCTTTTTGGAAAGCATTCCAGCCAAGTAGTTTCTGGGCAGATCAATTATTGTATGTTCAGATGCTCCAAGGAATCAAAAGGGGGTTGTTGACAGAGACAGAAAATTAAGAGGGGCTTCCTGGCAAAATGAAGACATTTTTTGCTGCTCGTCAAAGTCAGCCTTATTAATTGCACCTTAATAGTTTTTCTTTCTATTCCACCTCCTGCCTGCAATTTATTATAGTGAATTTCTTTATTGCCTTTGAAGAGTACTAGTAGAGAGAATTCTAAATAGAGTGAATTAGCCAAGGTCTAAATAGGAAGAGGGGATAATTGAAGATAGCTAGTAAAGGATTTTTTAGTATAGGTTTAGAAAATGGTGATATATATAGGATGATGATATACAACCTTACTGCAGCAATAGCCAATCCTCACATTTGTAACCATGAGTCTAGTGGAAGGAGTCATTATTGACACTTGGACAGAAGGAATAGCTATAGAGGAGGGCTGTGTAGCAGCAGTGATTTTTGGTACGGTATACCACCATTCTAAAGCCTGGCACTATTGAGGCAGGGGAATAAACATCCTGACCTTCCTTTCCTATTGCCCTTTGATCTTTTGCAGTTGATTCTCATTGGCTGAACTTAAAAGCAAAGCAAAGGTCAAGAAAGCTTATTGATATAATCAATAAAAGTCAGGTGTGGGAAAACAGGTGAAGGTTGAGAGTGGATTTAGAGGGGCAAAGAGAAAAATACCCAGCACAGAGGGCTACTTACATTGGAGCAGTTTTACCATTACAAGACTGGTCCAAGAGAAAAATATCTCCATATTCCTGTCTGAAGAGTTAGACATGTGTTTTCACCGAGCATCCCACATTTCTCTCTCTTTCTCTTTTTTCAAAGAGGAACTGGCTGCCCAGCTTGAGAGAGTGCAATCATCAGATAGCCTCAAGATGTCAACTCCATTAGGGCTTGTCTCAGCTGCCAAGAGCCGTCTTGCCTGAGGTCAAGTTGTATTTTCTGGGGGTAGGCTTAAGTCGAATTAAATTAAATAGTTCAAAACCCTTCTTTTTACATATCTATTACAAAGTGTTCCCTGTTAAATATTGTCTTAACCTTCATACTTTCATCACAGAAAACCTGTTCCAGGAATGACATTAAGCCTTTCTTTTGAGTATTTTTACTGGAGCAAGTCTCCTCATTTCAACAGCTGTAATAAAATGAAATTTTCATATGCTAAAATTATCTTTTTCCCTATTTCAGTTAGTGATATTTTTCAAATTCCAAATATTCTAGATGCTGTTTCTTTAGTTTTCTTGAGTTGGAAGATATATGTCAGTGTTTATCTTTGGTGTGTGGGGGGTTTTTGTTTGTTTGTTTGGCTTTTTAAATTTTTATTTTAATTCCAGTTAGTTAACACACAGTGTTATATTAGTTTTAGGTGTATAATATAGCAATTTGATAATCCCATATGATACCCAGTGCTCATCACTACAAGTGCACTCCTTAATCCCCACCACCTATTTAACCCATCTCCCAATCCCCTTTCTCCTGGTAACCATGTCAGTGTTTATCTTGATGAGAAATTCTAGTGAACAAATTTGTGAATTTCCAATGTTGAAATGGACTGAAACTCCTACAACACTCATTCTGTAATGTCTCATGCACCTTATTCACAGAAAATCCAATTTGATCATGGTTTAGTCTGGTCACTGAATATTTCTTAGCATCACTTTATGATCTGTAATGGACACTATTACCTTGTGACGTGAGAGTTCTGAGATAATGAGGAACATTTTGTATTATCTATTATTCCATTAGTTTTCAATCATGTTGATCCCTTTTTCATCTTCCTTAGGGAATTTATGAATTTTGTAATTGATAAATTTTAAAAAGAGCTTTCTGAATATTTTAACTTCACATCTTTCTCCAAGGTCTTGTGTGCTGATATTTAATCTATATTTCTCTCATAGTATTTTACTTTCTTTAAATGCATTACTTAGTTTTCAGTTTTTATTTTCTAGCTTAGGTTTTAGTGACTGAAGTTGGAAAATAAATATGAAACTGTCTAGAAAGCTTTAGAATCACTAAATATATAAAACAATATAACAGTTTTGTGCAAAAGATGCATTGGTTATGTTAAAGAAAATTTTGCTGTGTTATTTGAAATAAAGGAGGGGTTAATGAAAATGGTTTAGTAAGAAGAGTTTTATATAGGATTCAAGCAAAAAAAAAGCAAGCAAATCATAAAACCACTAAGATAACGTTTTTAAAAGTATGAAAGTGCTCTATGTTGTTTAGTACACAAACATACAATACATATATACACACTTGAAGTAAATGTATAGGGACACACTTGAATATGATACATATTAAATTCAAAAATAGTTTTAGTATGGGGGGCAATGGAATTATGAATGGATTTGCATAGATCTTCAGTTGTTTTTGTATTTTTCATCTCTGTCAAGCTTCAATTTGGCTATTTTCTTTTCATGTATCTTCTACTTTACTGGTCTTCTCTGTAGCTGTGTCTAATTTGCTATGGAACCTGTTTATTGAGTTCTCAGTTTCAGTTACTATATTTCCAGTTCTAAGATTTCCATTTTATAATAGTTTCCAGCTTTCTGCTGAAATTATCCATCTAACTGTTTAATTTCTGTCAAGAACTGAGAAGGGTCTGAAATTGTGCCTCATTTATAAGATAACAAGTGAGCATGCCACAGTTTCATGGATTTTGACAGAGTATGTAGGGCTTCTTGGGTCAGAGAAATATGGCACTATTACCCACAGCACGACAAGATGTCTCTGCTTCATGGTTGCATTGATTCCCTTTGTTCCTCAAGTCCAACATGAGGAGCTGTTTAGCTGGGTGCTGCAGTGGATTTGTGTCAATAGCCAAACATCTCCAAATTGGGAAGTATAACTCTTTTATAATGAACTGCAAGCAAATCTTCCATTTTTTTTCCTGGAGGGAGATATTACCTGTATTATATATATATGGAAAGCAAATATTCCTGCTGCTTCAGAGGGAGAAATTATCACTCTCATCCAAGGCTGTTTGCTACATTAGTATATTTTAAAAGATAGTCTAGAACAAAAGCTGTTAGTACTTTCCTTGTAAGATGGGCAGAAACCCAGGAGACCCATAAAGAATTGTATTCCAACAATTCTTGAACTAAATCACATATTTTAAAACTGTTCTGAATATCTGTGTCTTCCATACCTATCTTCTTATTATCTGCTATTTGCCCTTAGTTTTTATTTCTTAGCCAATCTGCAGTAGTCATAGAGAGTGACTAGGAAGCAATTTTTTTTTTTGATGTTTTATGTCATTGAGGTTGTAGGGTTGTTTGTTACTGTGACATACCTTGGCCTATTTTATCAGAATGTTATTTTTATTGTAGTATTGCTGCTATTATTGGCAGATGCTCAATGAGTTCTTCCAGAAACAAAATGGAAGTGTGGAAGACTTAAATTCGATAGCAAAGTGTCCACATGCTTCCATGAGTAATACTCTAGCCCTACTTTCCACATTTTACTTACTCCTTATCCAGGAAAGAGGGTATATTTGATTGGTGACATAAGGTAAAACTTTCACAAACTTTCATCTGGAGGCACCCTTTCTCACTCAGAACATCCTGAGTGAAACTTTTGCCATAAGGTGAAGACATGCTGCTTGGTGAGCAACTATTCCACACAAATTGAAAAGGGCAGAATGCTCTGAAAACTAACAAGAAGTGTTCTGCTACATATATTCCATGAATTGTTCTCAATCTCATTAACCCAAATCCTCCTCTTTTCTTGGATAGGACTGAGTGAGGAGATAAGGAGGAAAGCACAAAGTAGAAAAAAACTTCCTAATATTTAAAAGAGAATAGGAAGTTCTATCTCATAAAGACAGCAAAACCACCCTTTGAGGCAGAAAACATGCATATTTCTCTTCTCTTATTGCTGTACATTGCTGGGAGCAAAGACCAATTTTTTTTTTTTTT
>RCUC01151861.1:0-27425 GCA_003697995.1 Taxidea taxus jeffersonii | reverse complement strand
ATCAAAACTATTAAAAGTAGTATCAGCAAATAAAGAAATATAGAGTAATACATACAGTGTCTTTAGTTCAACTAAATTACTTATTCTAAATATATTCTACAGAAAAAGAATCTATTTTCTTTTTTTGTTGTTGTTGTTTTTGTATTCAATCTGGCTTCATGCTTTCTTCTATAAAATATATATATCTAAAGTTGATGGTTTTTTGTTTTCCTATCTTCCAAAATAACACATCAATTTTTTATGGAACAATATAAATACTTCATTGACTTTGCTTTTCTTTCTTATTTTGAGGCTTTAAATTATCATCAGGATCCTGGGAACTCATGGAAACTTTTGGAAAAAGCTAGTAAGCTACATAAAGAGACTATAATTTAAACTCTGAAATGTTATTCTAAAGGACTATTTAGAACATGTGGTGCTAACTTTAAATGTATTTTATGGTTCCTTTATTTACAAAAAAAATTCTCAGGATATCTAAATACAAAACAATTGAGCTTACTTCCACATTTTGAAAAATTATAATTCTATATTAGAAGTGGAATAGCAAACATCTCATAATCTTACATTATTTTCAATATTGGTGGAGAACAACATTGTTTAACATGGGGCAGATTATACTTTTTTAGATACATATTGTGTAATAGGAAACAGAGGGCATATGTATTACTGGAAATATTATTGTTTTATATTTTTATTTGTGATTATGCAATTATTATTTCTTTTTCTTCCTTGCACTATGCTTGGATATAAAGTGGCTTCTGTGTTAGGATTTAAATCTCTAAAGTAAAAAGAAGATGAGACTAGTGTAATAAAGGTTCAAGTGCAGAACAGTTTGGATGATAGTATCCCTCTATTTGGTGCATTTTTATTTGCTTTTTCAAGAACTTTCTTTCAAAAAAATGTACACAGGGATGCCTGGGTGGCTCAGTTGGTTAAGCAGCTGCCTTCGGCTCAGGTCATGATCCCAGCGTCCTGGGATGGAGTCCTACATCAGGCTCCTTGCTCGGCAGGGAACCTGCTTCTCCCTCTGCCTCTGCCTGCCACTCTGTCTGCCTGTGCTCATTCGCTCCCTCTCTCTCTGACAAATAAATAAATAAAATCTTTTAAAAAAATGTACACAGTTAACCATGAGAATATCAGGAAAGGGATCAGCTGATATAATACTCTTAATGATCTCAACATGTTCATTTTGAGTCCAGAAATGTTCAGTGTCTGACTTCATCTTCTGTTTGTCTCTAATGTTTAACTAAAAGTGATGGCAGACCATATCACAGTGGGCACTAAATCTGATTGGACTTGTGTCAGTTCTGATGTGTTGGGGCCTATTCCAAACTTGCTGTTAAATATTGTTACTATCACTCCTGCTTTTAAAAAGAGTTCTTATACGTTATAAAGAATTATTTTCAAATAATGAATGAGATATACCCTTGAAAGGAGTTAACAAAGACTATGTATAAATTGTCCTTTGGTGGTGTAAGAACTAATACAGGGCTATACCTCCCTTTCATACCTGATAACATACAACTGCCTAAACTTAAGATACATAATTTTTATCTAGAATTTATAGGGAAGATAAGATTAATCCTACAGTAATTTTATGCAGAAAATAAAGTATTTGTGTAAAATTTAAAATCAATCACCTAAATAGCATCACAAAAAATACTTCTTCAAGGAAGAGCTGCAGCTATCTCCACATTCAAAACCATTCCTTTCCAAAAGCAGTCAATGATATTGTAATGGTGTTACATGATGAGAGAAGGTAGACACTTTTTTTGTTGAGAGGTATAACTTATAGAGATGTTGAAGCACTATGTTGTGCACCTGAAACTAAACTAAAATCACATTGTCAAGTATACTATAAAAAAGAAATGGTATATGTACACACACAGACACACACACACACACACACACAATGGAATATTTCCTAGCCATGAAGAATGAAGGGCATCCCGCCATATGTGACAACATGGGTGGACCTTGAGTACATTTTATGCTAAGTGTTCCAGGTCAGGCAGAGGAAGACTAATACTGTATTATATCAGACATTTGTGAAATTGAAAAAAGCCAAATTTGTAAAATGGTGGTCACTCGGTGATGAGGGGTGGGGTTATAGGACATATTTGCTCAGACTTGTAATGAATAATAAATAAGTCCTAGAGACCTAATTTACAGTATAGTGAATAGAGAACAATACTGTATTATAATCATCAAATGTGCTAAGAGGCTAGAACTTAATCTAACCACTAAAAAGAAATGATAATTATATAACATGATATGTACTAATTATCACTACAATATCAATCATGTTACAATATATAAATGTATCAAATCAACATGGATATACATTAAATTTATAGTGCTATGTATCACATATATATCAATTAAACATAAATTTTAAAAGTCCATTTCTGGGTTCTGTTCTTTTTTTTTTTTCAAAATTTTATTTATTTATTAGACAGAGAGATAGAGAGCATAAGTAGAAAGAGTGGCAGGCAGAGAGAGAGGGAGAAGCAGGCTCTCCACTGAGTGGGGAGTCCAATGTGGGGCTTGATCCCAGGATCCTGGGATCATGATAAGAGCCAAAGGCAGACACTTAACTGACTGAGCCACCCAGACACCCCAGTTATGTTCTGTTTTTTAAAAAATATTAATTTTAGGGGCTAATAATACATTATATGTTAATTTAAAAGAAGGATAATGTGTTTAATAAATGGTATTGGGAAAACGGAACATCAACATGCAAAAGAATGAAAATGGACCTTATCTATACCATCTACAAAAAGCAAATCAAGGGGTGCCTGGGTGGCTCAGTGGGTTAAAGCCTCTGCCTTTAGCTCAGGTCATGATCCCAGGGTCCTGGGATCGAGCCCCGCATCGGGCTCTCTGCTCCATGGGGAGCTTGCTGATCCACCCCCACCGCCTGCCTCTGCCTACTTGTGATCTCTGTCTGTCAAACAAATAAATAAAATCTTAAAAAAAAGAAATATTAATTTTAATCATCCAGAAACATCCTTCAAATATCCCAAAAGATTAAGCTTCATTTTTATTATAAATTATACTTTAACATGTCCCAATAATTTTATTTAATTTTTTTTCTATGAATCTAGTAAAGTAAAATTATGGAAGAATTTATAATTTATGAATATTATTTTTCATGGAGAAATATGCATGTTCAAAGAGCATATTAATACACTGATGTTAAACTGTTTCCTATTGAAAATTCATTCCATCATAAAGGGAATTTTTTTAAAGTCCGTATGAGAAATAAATGTTAAAACTATTTTTCTTTTTGCCAATTGGAAGAAGGCATAAATAAGTTGTTACTCAATGTTCTTTCTTTAACTAAATTCATTTATAACATAGCACAATAATTAAGTAAATTATATTTCTTAATAGGGCTCCACAGGATCCAGAGCAATGAAGTGAACAGAGAAAAAAATGGCTGTCAGAACACAGAACTCATTCCCATAAAACTTTTTGTGGATAAAACCTATCAGGCTTTCTAGTGTAGCATGTCAAGAGACAACTGAAGATTTTACAAACCTACAGCTTCCCACATGTATTTAAAAACATTTTAATCAGTCCTGGATGAGGTAACTTTCATTACAAGAAGAGCTCTCTTTTTTTTTTTTTTCTGTTGTTGAATGATCTGTGACTCCACACATGACTTTAGAGAGCACAATGATCTCTGATATAAGAGGGACTCAGAACAGTGTCTTCTTTACTCTGTGCCTGATGCGGGTCCCAAGCAAGAACAAAAGCAAGCACAATGTTCTCGTACTTTGTGGTTGAACCCATTGTGCTTGAAAATCTGTGGCTGATATCAAGGCTCAATGTTTGAAAAATGGGTTTTTATGTTGCCCTCAGCAGCAACATATGAATCGAAACTGCTTTCTTCTAACTTTCTAGTCCTATAGTGCCAACTTAACATTTAATACACACAAATTCTTATACAAACTAAATAGCAAAAGCAAGTACTGAAGAATCAAGAATTTTTAAATAAACTCCACAATATTATAATCGCAAAAACAACCAAGGAATTAAGATATAGGAGTTAACAAATGTGTTTAGAGTTGTAGTTAAAAACACAACTTTCGGGGCACCTGGGTAGCTCAGTGGGTTAAAGCTGCTGCCTTCAGCTCGGGTCATGATCCCAGGGTCCTGGGATCGAGCCCCGCATCGGGCTCTCTGCTCTGCGGACAGCCTGCTTCCTCCTCTCTCTCTCTGCCTCTCTGCCTACTTGTGATCTCTGTCTGTCAAATAAATAAATGAAATCTTTAAAAAAAAAAAACACAACTTTCCTGAATATCTTAAATGACTAGAGAGGGTGTTTTTAGTTAACAAAAACAATATCCTGGACAACGTGCGTTAATATATTTAAAATCTAAATAAGCAGACACACAATTGTATGAAAAAGATGTAGGCACACACAATAAACACACACATACACTCTGCAAAGACCAGTAGTTATGAAAATAATGTGAAAGATTTACCAAATAAAATATCCCATAATAGCTCCTTTGCCACAGAATTCAACTGCTAAGTTATGTCAAACTTTCAATGCACAGTTAATTTCCAGTGTATAAATAGTACTGATTAAAGAAATGAAAACTCTCCAATCTGATAAAAAAGCATAAACATAAATTTTAAAATGACTTTTAATGTCTGAAAAATTATATACTTTATTAGAATTCAAGAGCATTTAACAAGTGTCATCGATTAAAATGAAATAGAAATTCAAAGATGGTCTAATTTGAGGGAATGCATCCATAAGTTTTTACTTTATATATATGTGTATATATATATATGTGTGTGTGTGTATGTATACACACACACACTGTTTTACAGATGAAAAAACTGGGAGTCATAAATTTAAATAGAATGCCAAAGGTGACACACCCAGTGTAGAACTATTCTAGAATTTATACTTTCAGCCAATAAATTATGCTACCCTACATAAAATGGAAGTTCTGTAAAGGAGTTACACACAAACACACACACACAATCAAAATTAGAAGCAAGCAAGTCTAGTATGCAGGCTAATAGTTATGGTGATTGAGCATCCATTTAATTCTGATACTCTTAGAGAATGAAGCAAAAAGAGAAAAAGATTGAGTTACAAGAGTCCCAATTTTTGAACAAAGGAAACTTGAGTTGTACAAAAAATTTCAGATGAGGATGTAATCGAAAGTGTGAACCACAGGACCAAAAAACCCAACCTGGTATTCTTTATTAGCATTCTATAAATTACCCAGTCAAGCTAATTTACATGTCCTCACATAGTTACCATTTTGTGTGCATGTTGTGTATGGTGAGAACACCTGGCTTCTATTCTCTTAGCAAGTCTCTAATATTCAAAATGGTCTTATTTTTTGTTAATTTTATTTATTTATTTGACAGACAGATCACAAGTAGGCAGAGAAGCAAGCAGAGAGAGGGGGGGAAGCAGGCTCCCTACTGAGCAGAGAGCCCAATGTGGGGCTCGATCCCAGGACCCTGAGATCATGACCAGAGCCGAAGGTAGAGGCTTTAACCCACTGAGCCACCCAGGTGCCCCCAAAATAGTGTTATTAACCACAGTTGACATGTTCCTTGGATCTCTAGACTTATTCAACCTCCGTAACTGTGAATTTACACCCTTTGACCAACCTCCCCCCCCACAATTCCCCGATCTCCTCATCCTTGGTAGCCACTTTTCTACTCTCTGGTTCTATGTACCCAACTTTTTAAAGATTCTCCACATAAGAGAGATCATGCTTTCCTTTTCTTTCTTGTTCTGGCTTATGTTACTTAGCATAATGTTGTCTGGGTTCATCTATGTTGCTGCATTTGGTAGAATCTTCTGCTTTAGTGTATACATGGAATGAAATGTTACATATCACAATTTCTCTATTCACCCAACACTGAATGCTTAGGTTGTTCTCATATCTTGTAAATAATGCTGCAGTGAGCATGGAAATACAGACATCTCTTTGAGATACCGATTTCATTTACTTCATTTACTTGGTTATATACCCAGAAGTGGTATTGCTGATCATATGGTAGTTTTTTTAGTGTTTGGAGGAAGCTCCATACTATTTTCCACAATGACTATTCCAATTTACAGTGTACAAGTGTTGCCTTTCCTCCACATCCTCATTAACACTTGTTTTCTTTTATATTTTTGACAATGTTGAAATATTTTATGGGTTCTCTTCATTTCTCTTGCTATCTCCACTCCAACTCAATATTTCAAATTATGAAGGTGTGTTAGTGTGTTTAAATGCATGCTGGGGTGAGGGTAAAAAGCATTGAAGTGATATTATTTAAAATTAATAAAAATTTTAAGAGATTAGATACACAAAACCATAATAGCCGTACAGAACACATAATTGCTTTTTTAAAAAAGTATGTGGGGGATTAGAATACTCAAATTTGAAACTAAAAGGAAATGTCATTTAAAGGGTCTTCTGAATCTAGCCAGTCAAGTGAATAACCTAATGGAACACTTATGGCATATCATAGGTCTACAGTTTACTGTGCGTACAGACCACTGCTCTGTATATCATCTAAGATATGTCTAGGGTATATTCTTTTGAAACTAGATTTACCAGCTACAAAATAAACCCTTTCTAATGTCCTTTACATTGCTCTTGATCTTTGGGCCTGCAAGTCCCTCCTAAGATGTAGGATTGCATTGTATATTATATACAATTTCTATGGAAAATGTTATTTTCATAGACCATGGTCACAACTTGAATCTCATATTAACCTAACTGTATAAAACATATTAGCTTTAAAAATCATCTGAAATGTCAATAGTCTTTGAATGAAATTGATTAACCTTCTAAATAATCATTCTCTGTGTGTACTAAATGATAAACTTTAAAAATGGTGGCGGGGGGGCAGAAAGTAATAAATTATAGGAACCTAGAAGCATATGGCCTTTGTAATCTTGATTTAATGGGTTCAAAAAATAGAAAAGTGTATCATTAAGTTACCATTTGAAGAAGGGGTATGCTTATTTACCTAAGTAAATTAAGAATCTGGAATTTTAAAAATATAAACTATTTTTTAAATTTTTGTTAGATGACTATATATACTTGGACCAATTTGTATTCATTCATATTCATTATTGAATACATTAGGAGAACAGAGGAAAAATTTTTTCTACTTCATAAAGGAAATGCATTTTTATTAGTTTTTATAGATTACAGGTAGTTTTGAAGAATTTATTCTGCTTTAATATAGTAAAAACATAATATGGTGTCAATTTTATCTCAAATGCAGGAAACCAGAAAGATTTGAAAACAATTTCATTATTGGTAGTTTCTTCCTCACTTTCCTAAAACAGAGGTGTTATTAAACAGAATTTCCTGCACTGCCAAAGTCAGTCTACTGAAGGCATGCTTCTAATGTAAATGGCAGTTGAAATATTAGAAATGATACTGAACTAAGTTTTACATTTCCCATGTCTCTTGGCCTTTGACACTGTGTAGAAATGGCATTCACAATTTTCTGTACTGCTTTTCCACAGCAGCTAGCAAAATCCTGTACTCACTTTGCCCTGACAATCCATCAGAACAGGATTATTTTAAATTCTTCTTGCCTCTCTTTCTACACACAATTGAACACAAGTGATCTTTATCCCCTGACAATATGACTTTAAGAAAAGTTTCCTTCTGAACATATTAATATAAACATCGCCCAGAGAATCTGAGCAATATGAAACAATCATTGTTTACTCACAAGAATCCTCTTCTCAAATATGTTACTTTTCATATTTAAAGCATATTAAGTTCCTTTTGCAGTTTGTGGGAGGATAAGATATATTGATCAACATCAACATATCTTCTCATTCAAATGTAAGTTCAAAAGTAGGAGTCTTCTTGAAGGGAAACCTTGTTGAAGAGTGTGATGTATCAGAGGAATATGCTAATTATGATACTCCTTTTCAAATGTTCTTAATGGTCTCCAATGAAAAGAATGAGACATGGATATTGAATATCAAGGTAGGATTTACTTTTTATCTGAAGTGATTTTCAGAGGAAAATGTATTCAATTATATAAATAGGAAGTGGGTATAAGAAAGACAGAGATATTAAAGTAGTTCAATTGAAGGAAAACTATAGTCAGCTCTTAATTTTATGGGGGCTGATTAATATATCCAAGGTCATGCTGAATATCCTAATTTGGATTATGCTAGAAAGAGTGGACTGGGGATATGGAGGGTGGGGAATCCAGAAGGAAGCAAGCTCTGAAGCTGGCCAAAGACTGGTATAGGGAACAAAGGTGAGGCTCAAAGAACAGGGTTCTTGGAAGGCAGCTTAGACCTTTTCTTCCACCACATGTTGTCTTTGTGCACATTGCCTAATGTTTAAGCACTAGCTCACCATGAATTTTCAAGACAATTTGCTTTTCAATATTAAAGTTGACTTAGTTGCCTTACTAAAGGTGATATGATAACATAGGTTTTCATTTTTTAAAACTTAAATATTACCTAATAAAGACCAATATAAATGGTATGATTAAAGTTCAAAGGTTTTATAATCATTATATTATACATCTAAAACTAATATTACAGTGTATGTTAACTAACTGGAATTTAAACAAAAACTTAAAAAAATACCCATTATCTGTAATAAAATATTTGTCATGGTACTCTAACATGGAACATAAACTATACCGTGCTTGCTTAACAAAATATGTAGTTTATATCAAATGAACTTCATATTAACTAAGATGTTTCCTATCCACTAATGAATTATTTGTATTTTCCATAAAAAGGGCAACAAAATTCAATTATCTGCATTAAGGACTCACAATAATAACTATTAAATTACAAGATTCATATGATTTCAAAATATATGATAAATGATGATGATGCTCTATAAAATAGTCTTTGACTTAAAGGAACATCTATTCCCTGTATTTCCTTCCTTATCTATAGCTGTGAAGAAGTGAAACTGCCATGGAGATATTTTTAAAGGCATAAACAGTATCTCAAACATGTAAATAATACTGTATAAGTTACAATAAATGATCTACAAAAGATCGAATTGTATACAATAATGCATAGGGAGTTAAATATATTTCATTATTTTATTATTAGACATCAAGCCAATAAAAAGAAAGATCTGAGGACTTCAGGCCTAGCCGAAATAAAGTTTAATTTATGAAATCATTTCAGTATGAATTTCTATACACACACAATATATGAGGTAGACATTTTTATTTTAAAAGGATTGTACTGACTAGTTTCACATCTGATCAAACTACTTTATCACTAACTACTTTACCACTGACTTGCTCCAAAATTAAAAAAAAAAAGGAATATCAAACACATTTTAGACACAATAATTTATAGAAGATACAGCTTTAGATTTCATATATATATGGTGAACGTGTAGGAAAGAAACATCCAACTGTTACTATCAAGATAAATATAAGTTAGAAAAATATTACTTGCTATAATACTTGCGGCTAAAAAGAAAGTTCATTTACAATGTACTTACTGTTGGATATTACTGTTAAGTAGCAAGCTTCATTTTGTATTTAATGACATTTATTGAAAAACATCTTAATAGAGAAAACAAATGCAAAACTATAAATAAATTTTCAACACTTACCTCTCTTAACATTTCTGCTTGTACTTGTGGACTTAAATGAAGGACATGGGCAATGTCCTTCACATCTGACTGAGATCTGTTTTCCTAAGACACATGCCTGATGCTCTAGTTTGCACTGTATACAAAGAGAAAAAAATAATTATTTAGATATATTTAGTTATATCAATACAAAGTCAAGAAAGGGGCAATAGCACACAGGTAATTCTATTACACATGCTATAAAAAAACAAATGGAAAAATAATATGAAAGGAAGAACATTATATCTGATTTCAATTCTATGAGTACTAATTCCTAAATGTGACATTTGGAGTTGGTTTCTTAAATGTTTTCAGCCTTGATTTTCTTATATATATCATTGGAATAATAACACGGAATCTACAGAGCTTTACGAATTAAACAGGCGGTCTTCCTAGAGTGGTAGCTACCATGAACTGGGCTCTCAGATGTTAACAAAGTCTGAATGAATTTAGTCAAAATTATTATGGCACAAGAAGTTTTGTTTTGCTTTCTTTTCTTTAGTTTACCTAAATTTTGGTTTTGTTTGTAAACATTACTCTTTGTAGCATTTTAAGCCTGAGTATCCTTAACTCGTTAATATTTCATAACTGTTCAATTTGACATGATTTAAAAATTGTAAACCTACTCCATCTTTTAAGAGGCAATAATTGCCTTCCTACTCTAAAAGAAATAGATCTTGCTAATTCTGAAGTAATGTGATTTCTTTAATGGCTATGTTCATAAATTTACTCAGTGCAAATTATTTTCAAATTAAATAGGGCAGACTTTCTGGCTCCAATCTACAAGTGCACCAGTGACTAATTTAATTCAGCTTCAGCTGATACCAAGAAACAGTGAGTACACCCAGTGACTAATCACATTACTCATATCTGTAAAACATTTTTTCTTTGTCAAATAACTCTCTAATGGACAGGCAAAATTCATAACTAGCCTTTCAACAAATGAGTTAAAATTATTATACTTGGATTATATATGTAATGGCTTGATGGGCCTTTTTGGACTTTCAAAGAAATAATTTTTTTATTATTATTCAATGTTTCGGTAATTAAGGAAATGATTTTGACTTGTAAAATCACAGTGAATTTTGAATGTAATTAAAATGCCCAATGGCTACATCAAAAGTAAAAATAGATAAGAAATTAAAAGAACTTTAATGAAAACCAGATAAGTTATATAAAACTTTGAGAACTTAAATGTAATATTTTTTACTCTAATGTCTTTTAACTTAATATTTCAGAACCCTGGATCTGGTTGTATGAAATTCTGACTCATGACATAATTTAAGAAAAGTTCAAGAACAATTGTAAATGGTATGTGAACAGACAAAGTCAAAAGTCAATATTAATTATAGCTAATATTAAAATTTAAAATTTGAAAATATGTTAGCTGTCTTCAAAAGTGTGCTATGCCATACTCATTTATATTCTAAATGTGGTTTATTTTAAAAGTGATTTTTTTAATTCAAAGAATTTGAAAGCCCAAAAGTAATTGAGTGAATAACAAAAATACATGAGTTGTGAGTATAAAAAGTTTCAACTCTTAGATAACTTTCTTTGACATAAAAAAAAAATTCTAAGCTGTCTAAAATTTGCATGTGATGAAGTTATAGCTTTGAAAAAGGATTACTTTATAGATAAAATAATTTCTTTTTCAGAATGTTTCTATCAAACACTTTTTTCCCTATATACATTTCTATAAAGACCAACAGAATCAGAAGGATAGCAAATCTACCCCATTGTTGATAGTTGTAAGAATCTACTTTCTGTAATCAGAAAACCAGTTAGTTTTATTTATTTATGGATTGATTTTCAAAAAACATCATCATGAAGAATTTTATCCAAAGAATGTTAGGACATTAAAAGTACTATTTTAAAATATTTTTTAGCTACACCCACTGATTGGATTTCTAATTAATGACATTCAATTTACTTAATTATTACAAAGCTGAAATATTTATAAAGGTATAAGTGAACTAAAATATCACATAAAGGGCATGCTCATTACTTTATAATTACCAAAAAATGGAAATTCTGTAGAGAAAGACATGATTAATGCATTCCTGATTATCTAAGACCCTGAGCATTGAGAATATTTAAGGTAGGAGTTACTGTGAAAAGCAAGCCTGCAAAATGATTTTTTAATGGTCAAAGTTGACACTTGTCAGGGAAAGCAAGTTGAAGTCACTTGTTTAATCACAGGATCAAAGAAGAAAATATGATCTTACTATAAGAGAGATCTGGTCTGCCCATACCAAAGACCCCAACCATCAGGGTAATAGACACTGGGACAGGCTATTATTGCAGATTTTTAAGATAATGCAACCACCATGGCCTTATTGGATGGCTTTAATCGGAGGTTCTCAGTTGAAGTCATTTTGCCCCTAGAGGACACTTGGAAACCTTTTTGGTTATTAGAGTTGTGAAGGAGGGATTGCAGCTGGCATTTACTGGAGGCTAGAAATGTTGCTAAACATACTTCAAGACACAAGTAAGACCCCCAAAATAAAGCATTATCTGACCTCAAATGTCAATAGTGTCCTGATTTAGCTCTGGACAATGAATAATTAACTAAACTTTCAGAATCCCTTCCATATTTCCTTAGGAATTTTTTCTTGGTCATTCATTAAAGTAATGCAGTAAGATTAAGAAAACAAAAACAAAAAACAAAAAAAAAATGGCATAAGTAAACTACAAGTTACAAGTTCTTAAATTATCCAGAAAAAAAAAAACCAAAAAACAAAAACAGAAACAAACAAACAAAAGACAAATCAGCTAAAACAAAATATACAGCTTATAAATGATGACTTTCACTGATGTATCCTTCTGTGTCAAACACTGTTTTATGCAGTTTGATGCATTATATTTTGATCACTGAGGTAAGACAGATACATATTTTTTAAAAATAAGTCTTTCAGGGGCTCCTGGGTAGCTCAGATGGTTAAGATCCAGGTCATGATCTCAGGGTCCTGGGATCTAGCCCTGCAATGGGTCTCCCTGCTCAGAGGAGAGTCTGCTTCTCCCTCTCCCTCTGCCTCTCCCCCTGCTTGTGCTCTCTCTTTTTCTCTCAAATGAATAAATAAAATCTTAAATAAATAAATAAAGTCTTTCAAATCAAGCTCAAAAAATTTTATGCAACTGATCAAAAATGTATGGCTAACATGGAATTTGAGCACTATTTTATAGTGCTTCTCATGGAGAACAAGTATATAATTAGCAGTAGCTAAAAATTGCAACAATGTTCTGCTTCTTCTTGTAATGATAAAAATTTTGATTCAAAAGAAAAAATAAATTGAGAATTTGGAATATCATTAATCACTTTCTTAATGTTTTTTTTTTTAAATCTACCTTGGACTAAAATATTACATTATATATCTTTATCAATATCTGAGACATTATCTGAGCTCTCATGAATAGAATTCCTCATAGTCTGCTCTAACTAACTCCTTTGCAAGTATATGTCCTTCACTTGAGTTTTTCTGATCCCCACTTTGGTGTTTCCCATGCAAAGACAACCAGAGGAGGAAAAAAAGACTTGATTCAGACTTGAATCCATTCATTCACTGGGATTTAGCAATTATATGCACATGTTATTATTGTAGCATAACTAACAAGCAGGGAGTTAAGCACAGCAAAAACTTTTGGCAACCCTATGCCCTAAAGTGGACACTACCCCATTGTTTTCTCTGTCACTCTACTTTTCATTAAGAAATAACACCCCATTTATTTTGGACAAATGTCTCCTTTTCTCACCAGAAACTTTATTTTGGGAAACTAAATTTTACATACCAATGCTATACCATACCTCTTAGCACAGGGTCAACCTGTGACATGAAGCAAGTTAAACTCATCTTCCTAAATTTTTTTAAATGTATTTTTTAAATTTATTTTCAGTGTTCCAGAATTCATTTCTATGCAGCACACCCAGTGCTCCATGCAATACATGCCCTCCACAATACCCACCACCAGGCTCACCCAACCTCCATCCCTCTCCCCTCCAAAATCTTCAGTTCCTGAGTCCACAGTCTCTCTGAGGAGAGAGAGGTAAATCCTTTACAGAGACAACACTAGAGATGATGTGAGCATAGATGCTATTAAGCAAAATCAAAATGAGAAAAGAACCAACAGAGTCCTCAGAATGTTAAAGTCTTTAATTTAAGCAACATTCATGACTAGATGATATGCAAGTCGATGTCCCCTTACACCTCAAAATGTTTCTATCAGACATCTAGAAATTTTGTATCATAAAGATTAGTTGAATTTAAGCTGGGATGAGATGACATAAGGACAGTAAGGACCCTTTAACCTAGTTTAATAAATTTATAATCCTTGTCATGTAGTCATGAACCAGTTAACATATTGTACCAGTTGGCACTTAGACTATCTGACTAAAGAGAACAGCCAGGAAAAAAAAGCAACAAATGTACATTATTTTTGAGTTACTATATCTCTGATTTTCCAAACAGGAGTTGTTATTACACATATTTTATTTTTCTTCCCGAATTGAATTAATCTCAATATATCAAAAAGAAATTTCTCATTTGGCACAGACCTTACAGTGTCTTAAAGTGCAACATGAGAGCATACCAAGGAGAAAGCAACTTGACACGTGGATTATGGACTCAGAACTGATGCCCTACTGCGTTTCGAATGGTTTCTCTTTGAAGAGTACCTGACTATGTACATGGGATGGCTATATTACATTCTGCCTTAAATTCAGTTTAATCCAATGTAGTCCTAGAATGTCAGGATTGTATATTTCCTCACTTAAACTGAGATTGTGAATATGTGGATATTAGAAAACTTGCTGTTGTTTATATGACTAACTGATTTACTTGAGTTATAAGGTCATGTGCTATCAAGTATCTCGAATTTGCAATCTGTGTTCACAATGCAGTGTTCATATATGCATTTTCCTCCTTGTCAGGATGTTGTAAACAGATATCTTAGACTACAAATTCTGGTAATAGATTTAAAAATTTTAAGAATCAAAAATACGGGGTGTTTATACTATAATTATTTCCTTTTCGTAAGTTGTACTAAATTTTGTCATCAAACCAAAATTCTTTTTTAAATTATTCCAGACAGGGGCGCCTGCGTGGCTCAGAGGGTTAAGCCTCTGCCTTCAGCTCAGATCATGGTCTCAGGGTCCTGAGATCGAGCCCCACATTGAGTTCTCGGCTCAGCAAGGAGCCTGCTTCCTCCCTCTCTCTGCCTGCCTCTCTGCCACTTGTGATCTCTCTCTCTCTGTCAAATAAATAAATAAAATATTTAAAATAAAATAAAAGACTAAATTATTCCAGACAAAACATGCTTTTAATTATAAGTAATAGTTTCAATTAAAATAAAACCTACAAAACACAGTTGGATGATTTATACAATATATACATAGTGTCAATGAAATCATTTTAATTTAATTTGATTTTTATTTTCATTGTTTATGTTAGTATAAAATATGGGCATTGACAGATAACCACTCAGACTTTCCAAGAAGGATGCAGAGTGGTTAAAAATAATTAAGAAATGGGTGAAAATAGAAGGTCATGATACCAAGTACTCCAAAAAATTAGACTTATATATGAGAAGAAATTATTTTACAGATATAAATGGGGTGATTTTTTTTTTTAAAGAATGGCAATGAGGGGCACCTGGGTGGCTTAGTCAGTTGAACTTCTGACTCTTGGTGTCAGCTCACATCATGGTCTCATGGGTCATGGAATTGAGCACAGTGTGGGGCCCTGTGCTCAGCAGGGAGACTGCTCGAAAATTCTCTCCATCTGTCCCTCCCACTGGAGCATGCTCTCTCTCGCTCTCTCTCTCTCTCTAAAATAAATCTTAAAAAAAAAAAAATGATAATAATAAAATAAATTAAAAGAATGGTAACAAGTAACAAGGGATGTATTTTCAAAGAATACACAAGGGCATGAAATATTCAGAACAGAGAGTTAAATTTAGCTAACAAGAGAAAAGACTCTGAAGACCTCAAAGTTTTCAATGACTTTAACAATCATATAAACATAAAAATATTAAGATGTGGTGGCTTGGGCATACATTTCAATATCTATGGGGTTTACACACTTAATTTTATATTAACTATTTCAATGAACATAAGTTTGAGGAAATTTCTTGTTTATTATGCTTAAGAAATACTGAGAACCTATTTAAAATTATGTACTATTCTTATAGCTAAGATACATGTTTAATGGTCTATTGTTCCTGAACAGTTTTATGCACTGATATCAGTGATAAACTTTGGAATATGCTGGAATGGAAAGATAGGGAAATGGCAGTGCACTTAGTATTGACAAAAAGGTATAATCACATAAAACTTAGTTTTTCCACCGTGTAAACTTCCTCTTGAGCAAACCTGAGGAAGTAAACTTGGGAAGACATTACTTCTGGAGCGCCCTCTGTTGACTCACTACAGGAATACATGCGCATCTGAGACCACAGCTCATCTGCAGGAAGAATTCTGGCAATGTTGACTATGGAAAAGAGGAAGGACCTGCTAACTGAGGTGATCAAAACATTATGAGGGATGAGTTTATATAGGAAAGGTGAAGATAAAAAGGAAAAACAAGGATAAGGTGAGACATAGATAGTGGAAGAAAACTAGTTAACCTTTCAGAAGTTAATAATTTCTTAAATATTCTAAATAAACAAGTATCCTTCTAGGATACACATGCATACAAATATACTATAACTAATTCCAAGTGTGTGTCTATCTATATATATTTTAATACGTATTAAAATATATGAAATATATACATTTTTAAAACCAAAAACCAAACCAAAACAAAACAAACACAACTCAACATGAGTTCGTACTGATACCTCCAATTCCAATCCAACATCTCAGAATTCTTTCCAGCCTCCCATTTTCTGTATTTGTAAGTACTTTCTCCAATAATAAGAAACATGGATTTACTTATATGATCATTCTATTTTCTTAATTGTCCTAGAGAACAATCTCATAGTTTGTTGGCCATCTCTTAAGCATAGAAATTCCAGGAACATTCCCCACTAAATACCCCACACATCCATGCTATATGACAAAGTTCAACCATTCTCTACTCACCACTGTGCAGTGGATCCACTAACTTTGGGCCAGGAAGAGGAAGAAAGGAACCCAACTTTTTTCTTTCCCTGAATCTCCGGTAGTAACTAAGAGTAGAGTGTTGGAATCTTACAATGTGTGAGTGAGATTCGATAATGTCTCCCTATAGAAATTGCTTTACAGATCTTGAAATCATTTTATTATATACATAAGAGATTTATTCTATTAGGTTTTCTAGGTGAATTAACATGGCAATTGCTCTGTAGTAATCCTCTTCATCTTTAATGGCTTTCACTGGGAAATCTAGGTGTTTTTTTTTTGTTTGTTTTTGTTTTTGTTTTTTTTTGACACTGTAGAGCTACCCTACTACTTTGTAGTATTGGAAAACAAGTCCCTGTAGATCTCCTTTGTTTCTGAACTTCTCAGGAGCAGAGACATTTGATAGCCTTTTGTTTGGTATTGTATCTTTAATTTTGTTTGTATAGTAATATCTTTGCAAGGTAGAGATAATTCTGCCTCCTATTGGGAAGAAAGGGCAGGTTTGTTTGTTTCCTGGTAGAATAAAAATAATGTCTCCCAATAGGGCAAAGTTTAAGCAGGATTGTTTGCAGCCCATTATGAAATATTCAGATTTCCTTACCTGTGATACAAACCAATGTTTGTGGAACATCCAACTAGGCTACTCTGCATAGTCCTTTGGGACTTGTAGGGAAAAGAGAATTGACACAAATATAAACATTATTCTCCTTGTGTCATAAGTAATAAGTTGCTTTGTCTCTGACCTGGGAGTCTTAGGTCTTCTGCCAGTATTCATAAACTGTGGCATGTATTTGCAAGTGGGGTAAAAGTCTCAGACCTTTCACAGTTCTTTTGTCAATGAGGATAGGATGCTTCCTGAGTATGGCTTTCTGGAAGTGAAAGGCTATTAAGCCCCATGGACCAGATCAGAAGGTATGAAAAGACTATCCATGATCCAGGAGTGAATATTCGGAATGCTCTCACCTGAGTCATGAGTGAAAAGTAGAAAAAGGATCACCCTACTGTTCTATCTGCTATTGAAAATTCTGAGCCTAAGCAGCAACAAGTAGGATTGGCTGCAACTGTTCAAATAGTGCTTTGGTTATTGTCCACTAGCCTCCAGCAGGTGGAAGAATGTAGCATTAAATTGATATTAGGATCAAGGTTTTTCTATTTCCAAATGAGACAGAAGCCATGTACATTCATCCAAATTGTACTGAAGAACTTTGGGGTAGGTGAGAGATTAAAAAAATCTGTGACTATGCTAGATGCAAGCACTATCCATCACGCCTGGTTCTGGTGGGGAAGGTGACCCTGGATTCAACTGATGGGGCTTGGGCACACTTGCAATATTGAAGGTAAGCCAACATGACATTTCTTTTGGGGATTTTTTAACCAATTCAGTGCATGTTGATGTTGCTTCTATAGCTGAATGTGTAATAGGTATTGAGGTACTATAATAAACTCTGATGTTCTCTATGATGTCCTATTGTTGGAAAGTCAGAAGCTTCAGTCTCAATGATTCAGACTGCAATATTTTATACTTCTGCCAGCAAGAATGGCTGAATGAACTCCTGACAAAATTCATAAGCCCATTTGCTAAGTAAACATCTTTTTTTTTTTTAAATGACCATTTGGGTGGATTCACAACACTCAGTTTCAGCAATAGTGAAGGAAAACTGTTATCTCTTGAGTCATCACCACCAAAAAGCAGTCCAAGCACCTATGGGCTCTTTGGGTATTGAACATACTCTTTGGGTAGGAACATACTCTTATGTTCCTGCCTTGGTCATTTTACTTTTTCCCTTTATATCAGCCAAACCAACAGGCTTATTTAGAAACTATCCAACAAGCTATGTCATACTCCTGACCTTTAGGGCCCCACTATCTTAAAGGACCCTTTCAGCTACAAGGCTCTGTTGATACTTTTCTCAGATCATGCTCTTCCTATTCCAGTTCTATCTGTTGACTCTGGCGATGTCATTTTGTTTTGTGAAACCAAAATGTGTCATATGTTTGATATCTGGACAATTTGTAGCCTGACAATAGTGCAGGTTTTATCATAAAGTTACTAAACAGGCTGCAAGTAAGGCATCTAAAAGACCTTCCATGCCCCTTTATTGTCCATGGGCATCTGATATCGTAAGCATTTTTATGGTCTTTTAAAAAAAAAAAATCTCGGAAAGTTTTCTGACTCTGCATCTCTCACTTTAGCAGAGCAGTTTTGTCCCTGAATTTTGCTGTCTCCAGAAAAGAAACTTATCCTCTCAGCTGATTTCTTAGTAGTGAATAGGATGAAAAGAGGTTATACTTACCTATCTTAAATATTCAGGCTTTTTCTTTCCTTCCTCTAATAGCAACCTCACACTGGTTGCTGTACCCTAAAGGTGACAGCCTGTCTAAAGGGGACCGTGGGAATTCAAGTTTACTTCTGACTCAGCCACCCAGATTGTCTTGTTGGATTAACAGGGTCCTGGATTACATTGCTCACCAAGTCCCCTGACAGTAGTTCATGCAGCTCAAAGTTGGGAGCACAATGCGTCACTCTAACTTTTACTTCCCTTGTCCCTGTTGGACTGGACTCCTATAGGTATAATATTTATGTACAGAGTTTAGACGTTGAGAGGAAGAAACGGGGAATTTTACCTTTTGTAATGGTGATTTTGTAATGTAATTTTGTATTTATGGAGGGAAAGCCACAACCTCAGCACAAAGGGAGGGAACACGTTAAACCCTGAGAGAAATGGCCAAAGGAGAGACATTAATGATCTTTTGTCTTTCAGAGCTATCCATATTTCTTACCTCCTCAAGGAATGTACCCTTGTATGGTTTTCCCAAAGTGTTGCAAGTGTGTTAAATGTAACTACTGGATTTTCCTTTCCCTAGACATTTCCTTCTCTATTCTGTTTAACCTAACTGAAAAGTCTATCAGAAAGAGAAAGGGGTGGCACCAGCTCCTGAACGTCCCACGCAAAGCACCTGCCAGTACCTCCCAAAGTCTTTCCCACTTCCATTCTCAGTCATTCAATGAGATGCCTCAATCCCACCAGTCAGTTGCTTTGAAAAATAAGACAGGTTGAACAGACTGCTTTCAAGCATCACTCCAAAAAACAAGGAGTAGAATCGATTATGCTAATTCAGTTGGAAAATCAAGCATCTTCTGGTGGGCTGGAAGGTCACATTTGATGTACTGTCAATCTGTGTCCCTTGAAAAATGTAATTCTTACTTGCAGATCACAGCACTTTTAATAATATTTTGTTTCCTGGACACCATGTACACTGCTGGGCTGTTCTCTTGAATGGAATCCAGACATGAATAGTCCTCCGTACAGTAAATGTAGTGATTTGCAACTCAGCAGTGGCCTAAGAGAACTTCACCTGCATAGGAAGCACCACCAGTAAATCAGGTAACTCTCAGAAAACTGAGATCTCTCCTAAATGAATCTACACTTAGTTATTCAGTTCCAAGTGGCATAATGGACTCATTTTTTAGGAACACCTTGGGAGAATTTCTCTCTGTAACACAAGATACCTGATTAGAAAAGTTGATATAGGGGCGCCTGGGTGGATCAGATGGTTAAGCCTCTGCTCTCAGCTCAGATCATGATCCCAGGGTCCTGGGATTGAGTCCTGAATCGGGCTCCTTGTTCAACGGGGAAACTGCTTCTCCCTCTCCCTCTGCTGCTCCCCTGCTTATGCTCTCTCTCTTTCTCTGTCAAATAAGTAAATAAATAATCTTTAAAAAAAAAGAAAAGTTGATATAAATTTGTCATTGATCTTAAGTGAAGTGATCAATGATACCTCATTGTTCCTAGAAAGCATTCAGATCACCCTCAACTCACTGAACAGGGGTTTTTGGGTAGTTGTTCCCCCTTGTAGGCCAAGTGGGAGTCTGTGCCATCACTAAAGCTGCCTGCTATACCTGGATTAAATCCTCAAGCCAAGGACAAAGACAGAAAATTTAGGCAAAAGCCACCTAGATTTCTAAGGTAAACCTTGATGGTTTGTGAGATTTGATTAGGTGGTTGGTCCATGACCCTTGAGCAGGAAGGGAGACACTGTTGAGGTCAATGTTGCATGTAGGCTGGTTTCATTCTTCTGCTTGGAGCTTCCTTGCTGTTAGCCTTAATTAAAGGCTGCATGACACAAACTGAATGGATTTGGTCCCAGCATCTGTTGATAATTTTAGTTGGAATGGTTGATGGAGTGGTATACTTACAGGTAAATTCTCTGAAAGCCAAAAATATGTGGAGATGAGAAATGGGATAATGTTTGAAGGTAAGTCTCCATGGGTCACTCATATTTCTGCATATCTTGCAATCAGAAGCCTTGGCTGTTTTGTTCTGCACAATCTTTTCAAGGATTTCTGTGTAGGAAATTTGGACAATATTTTCTCTTGAAGTATTTGTTTTGAGTTGTTAAAAATTTTCTTTCAATATTTCAAGTGTATTTTCCCACTATTTTTAAAATCCCATTAATCTGTTGAGATAATTTTTGTGTAATTATACAATATTTTAAAGTCTTTTTGTCTGGTTAAATTTTATTTTGATAATCTGTCATTTTACTACAGTGTGTCTAGATTTGAATTTCTTCTTATTTATCTTACTTAGTGCACATGGTACTTCCTGTATTATGGATTCATGCCTTTCAACCTTTCTGAAAAATGTTCAATTTTTCTTTTATTATTTTTCTCCACCTTATTATTTCTGGCTTGTCCTTTTTTATTTCAGAATAATTTTTTATACATTTTAATTCTACTTTCTGTTCTTTAATTCCCTTTTTGGATAATTTTTTCTGAAGTATTTTCTGAAATATGTGAGCTATTTTTCTGCAATACACATAAACATAATTACATATATAACACCTTATTTTTATTAAATATATTTTCTGTTTTATACATATACATCTACATTCACATACACATATATAATAGGTCATTAATTCTCTTCAACTAATCTGATATTTAATCTATCCATTTTGTTTTAATTAAAAAGTTTTAATCAAATAAATTATATTTTGTTCTTTTACAAATTTAATATTTTTTGAAATTATATTGGTCTTGTTTGTATATTTCAATACCACTGTAAGTCTTTAAACATTTCACACATCAAAAATATTTTTATAGTATTTGTATATTTCAATATATCTAATTATTTATCTAATGATTTTAGTATTTTAGGTATCTGAATCTTAAATATGTTTGCTGTTATTATTGTTGGCATTGTTCATTCTTGCTCTTGTTGTCTTTTCTCATTTTGTTTATTGGTTTATTTGTGTTATATTAGCATGTCACTTCCATTTATAAAACTTATTTACTTATGTGTAAGCAAAGAGTTGGCAGAATAAAATCTGGGGGATCCTTAGGTGCTTGGACTATCAATACGTTTCTATAGAAGAATTTATGTTGGGCTTCCAACTATCAAGAATACTGCCTACATGAAATCCCTTAACTTTTACTTCTTATACCAGAGCTTTCTTGACCTCTGCTTAGAGGTAGTATAATCCAAAAATCCAGATGCATAAGAAACAGTTTCAGAGGTGTAAGTACTATAGCATAATAATAGCCTTATTACTCAAAGCTACTTCAGAGAGAGATGGGCTTCTTTTCATATTCTTAGCTCTCAATGACAGATACTTCCCACTTTATTTTTACTAGGGGTATAGCTGTCTAAAAGATCTTCCAATTCATCTACGTTACAACATTTTCATATAAAGCCTACTCTTACATTCTTTTGCAAGGTGTTCATCTTCAAATTTCTTGATTTTAGCTATTGATAGTCTTTTTTTTCCTCTCCCAGTTTCTATATTATAATTCTTTGCTTCTCAGTTTCAGTTTGCTTTTGTTTAATTGGCTTGCTTCAGATGCAATAGCATATTTAATCCATTGCCAATTCACATAACAAGACTAATTTCCTCAGTAAAGAGCATTTATGGTGGAAGGTAATTAAAGGACATTACAACATTCAGCAAACATGGAGTATGTGTATAGAGATTGTGGGAAAATACATAATTTGCCCATGTAATCGCTGAAAAGGGTATGGCAGCCACTGACCATTCGATCAAAATCTTTTAGATTTAGATTATTGATTATCAATATTTCAAAGACAAATATGTGAAACAGACATAGATTTGCCAAATTTTCATCTTCTTAAGGATTTAAAAATAATTAATGAGTACAATTACCAAAAAACGCTATAAATATCACTTGAGTTTTGTGAAAGTCACAGTCACTGACACAAAAATAAAAAGATTGTAAACTCAAAAATACATTTAAAATATAAATTTAGAAGTTAGTTAAAACTTTATTCTACACTCATTAAATGGCAGTTACCAACATATATAACTCAAGAGTCTTCAACAAGCCAAGAAAGTATGCCTATGTCTATGTTAAGGTTAAAGAAAGAGAGTTATAACATAATCCATAAAGTGATCTCCTGGAGAAAAAGGGGCAGATATTTAGAGTATGGAGAGAGATTAGAGCACTAACACTCAAAAATACAATGTGCTCACTTAACTTCAGCAAGTCACCTTCCAAAGTTAATTATGTAGTATTAAAGTGTATTACTAGAAAATAAAAATGAAGTTAAATTTCTTCAATATAATACTAGTTGCAGAAAAATGATTTAGTCAGTGAAACAATTTAGAAGCAAGCCAAAATTGTCCACTGCCACAGCAATAACATATTGCAATATTTATAACTGAGAAGGTGGAAGAATTGTCTGAATATTTAACAATAGAAGCAGTTAGCTTGTTCTAACAATGCTTTATAGACATGACACATGGTTTTCATGTTTAAACTTAGTTTTCTTAATTTTCCTTTTTTTTTTCTTTTTTGGAAAACAAAAATCATTGATCACTACAAATTATTTCCCTTACCTTTCTGCTGTGTACATTTAAATACACTAATAATATGAATTAGTATATATAACACTAAATGCTCAGCACTTTATATTCCATACATATAGAACATACTGAAAAGAAAATAAATCCAGGATTGAAGAACAAAATAATATTTATTTTTATGCAATATTTTACTTATGAAATTTCCTTATGAAAATTCAGTGATTATTTCTCCTTGTTCATATCAGCTGATTTAGAAATTATATTTCACCTTTATTTGGTAATGATATTTAACCCAAGCATGTAATATTTACAGAAGAAGAACATATTAGTTGGTTTCATCTGAATGAGTATTTTTTTTTTTTTTTTTTGGTTAATAAGAGAATTACATTGAAACTTTACCCTCAGTTGACCTCCAAGGAAATAACTGATTTCCAAAGTCTGCTAAATAAACACTGAGCACTAATAAATGACTCCAAACATCCTCATTTCTGTCAGCTGAGTTTCATGCTTACTACCACTTCACTATTTTTGTTCCTGAAGTCTGTCCAATAAGTTGATAACATAATTATATAAATTAACTAAATATTACTTAATATGCTTAAATATCAGTGCATAATACATTGTTGAATTTCTTTGAAAACAATGCTGGATGTCTCAGATCCAGTGAAGGTGAATATTCTTTACAAAGTTTGTATCTAAATAAACAGGTACAAAATAATCCCCAAAAGTTGGGAATTGAGTTTTGTAAAAATTAAATAATATTCTACCTATGAGGCTGTCTTTCAGATTCTTCTTCCATTTTAAGTGAAAATTTAGGAATTCACTTATTCCCAGCAACTAAAGACAAGAGAGGTTGCCTTTTGTGCTTCAATATAGGGGAAGGGGATACAAATGGGGAGTGTTAGAAGCCAAATCAATGTAAGGACAGGAAAGCATTTCTGATAATTAGAACTTCCCACAAATACAGACATTTATCTCACAGAACATACTATCTTATCAGGCACCTGCATATTGTGTAGAAGTTTGCACTAGATGTCCTATTGAGTTCCTTTCAAATCTGAGATTTTATGATAAATTTCAGTCATATTATTTCCTCTGATATTCAGCGGTTTAATGAGAGCTTCTCCCAGTCAATGATTCCGGTAACATGCTGTAGTTACAGTCTTGATCAAGTTGGCATACCTAAGCCAAAAGTGCAACCTAGCCTACACTGACAAACAGTTCATAGAAACAGTACACATCTATTTCTGAAGGCTGATCTTCCAACATAAAACTGTCTCAGCTTAGACAAATATTCAGAAGAAGGTACATAGGACAATTAAATCCTAAATATCAATAGATACAACACATCAAAATGGTGAAGTGTCAAGAAACTTTTTATCTTCTAAAATGTACATAGGGCTGCTGGAGTCAGCAACCATTATTAAAAGAAAGTAATAGAATGCCTCAAATATGGGGAAAATAAAGAAAAATAAGACAACAGTAGTATGTTGAAACAAAATGGGATTTTCTCAAGATGTGACAAAAAGTAAGTGGCTCCCCATTAATGTTTTGTTGTTCTAGTTTATTAAAAAAAAAGAATTCAAAAGTAATGTGTAGGGATGAGTAATCTGAAGGGATGCAACAGTGGTTCCCATGCCTACACATAAAAGTCACCCAAGGAGCTTTAAAATTCAGATTCACAGGATCCCATCCCAAACCAATTCAAGTACCATGTCTGTAGCCAGAGTTGGAAGCTCCAGTATAAAATGTTCAAGCTTTCTACTCGCCCTCCCTCAAAACACACACACACACACACACACACACACACACACACACAATTTCTTAGAAATAGTGTTAATTCCTAAAGAATTCACCATTATTAAGTTCAATTGCCAAGCAGTACATGACTACATATGGAAAAAAAAAAAAGTTCAAAATCATCCAGTGTGTTGTCCCCAGGAAGTTTATATTACTGATGCCAGGCTGAGTTCTAAAATATATATATATTTTTTTACTTCTGCCCAGTAAATGTAGTATCCATTTGACACAAGTCAGTGACAAAATATATCCATGGTCTAATATGGATGCTATACTGGAGAACAATTCCTAGTTCTTACAGAAGCAATACAATCAAAATAGACTTTGCCTGAAATAAAGAAAAAGAGACCTTTATCTTTTGTGTCAATTTCAGGAACGATTACCTCTCAAATAAACTTGAACAGACTTATATTTTGATTTTTCTGGCATTACTGAATTTAAAAGAATTCAGAAAACATTTGTTCTCTTAAAAAGAAGATGAACTAGGCTTCTATAAGATGTGTCAATCATTTTTTTTCATAGGAAGACAGAAATCAGATGTTATAAAAATAGTTCTTACAAAAATCACAAAAGTCCCAGTATTTTTTCAAGTATATCAATTTTTTTTCTTAATTTTCTATCCATTTCTTTGTCTTTTTACTTATATATTTTTAAAATACTCTGGTGAGGATTTCTAGACAAGCTGAGAAGTCCAGAGCTTGAACTCCAATAAAATCATGATTCCAAGTCGGTCATACTGTGTAATGAGATGAACTTTCCAAAATTATATCTTAAGGCATTTGACTAAAGTCTTCCTTTGGATACCTTGTGATAACCTCTTTCTCACCCCATCCCTCAACTCCTGCACCTGTTATACTTGGTAATGACCTCTTCTCCAATTATGTTGTACAGTGGAAACATGATCTCTAACTTCCTTTCCATAAATTGAACTGAAGGTAATGAGGAAACATCATGGGTCTAAAGTAGAACCTGAAGGAACATTATTTGTAGTACAATTAATCAAACAACTGTATATGCAAGGGAGCCAAACTATGGAAAAACGATTAGAAGACCAGGACAGCAGGACTGGGCTTCCATCCTGGATGTAAGGTCCCACACTCTGGGCTGATAGTACCTGGCTTCTGGCCGGTATTTAACATATTGGGAATACTTAGCTGAGGGATTGGAAACCTCAGGTAAGAAGCTTCATGGACCTTACTAAACCTAGAATTTGGAGTTCACATTACTGTGAATTCAAATGCCCATGAGTCCCCCAAAGCTGTTTAAATCTTCCCCTGTCAAAATTTGCTAAACTTATTGACAAAGTTGAATGAGCCAAGTACCAAAATAAAAATCTGTGACTCTCTGCACCAATCTTCTGTTTTTATCTCTGGTAAGCATCTGGTGGAGAAATAATAAAATTACCACTTCAAGAAGGCATTTACTTCTGTGGTCTCTGTTCTTGAGCCAGTACCTAAATAGCCTAGGGCAATATTTTGTCTTACAGAAAAGAAAAAAATAAGAGCTTTATTTTGAATTTCAAATCCTATAAACTTCTGAAAAGTATTATTAAAGACTGTTTAATATAAGTTCTTACTGGGCTAAGGTCTCCAATTAGTTTGTATTGTTTTATATAGCTCAGCCTCACTGCTCTAAGATTAGTATTGGTGGTCCAAAGTTGAAAAATCACCAAGTTAAATTTGAAAATCAACATAAAAAACGATGGTGATTTGGGATTTACTACAAGTTCACATTCATTTGAACCATGTTCTTTTCACATCTTTTTTGTCAACAAGTCATCTATTGAAAGTGATACATATGCAAATAAATATTAAAATAATAATGTAATGGTTTATTATTCAATGGATTACTTAGAATGGTTACAATTCAATGGGTTACTTAGACTGGCTTTATTAACAGTATCCATAAATCCATATGATTTGTAAGGTGGGGGTTCAAAGGTGCTTAGTACAAAGAAGAAGAATGGGGAAACCCCACAGAATTGGAAATATATGTGAATTAACCTACTTATGATACGTATATTTAATCTTGAGTAGAATATGACTGTATTTCTCTAAAATCATCAAGCAAGTCCTCCCGTATGG